>SJYC01144247.1:19-73465 GCA_006408675.1 Madoqua kirkii | reverse complement strand
TAGATAGAGGGGTGTCTCTGAGCATCATGCTCTGCTCTTCCAGCTGTTATATATTCAGGCTCAAGCATAGCCCAGTGCTGCCTAGGGTCCCAGCCACAGTTCTTCCAGGAAACCAGGGTGCTCCCCATCCCTATTTCCTAGGGCAAAATTACCTACTCTGGGGAATTTGGCTGGATCCCCAAATTTTATTAGTGGATTTCAGTTATTCGCACCAACAGTTTCAACATATATAATTAAGAGTTGATTGCACTGAGATATAATTTAAAATAATGTCACTTTTTATTAGAAGAATTATTTCTTTAAAATGTATATAGAACTTCACATAATTTAAGAGTAATAACATGAAGTAGAGTCGCTCAGTCGTGTCCAACTCTTTGTGACCCCATGGACTACTGTAGCCTATCAGGCTCCTCTGTCCATGGGATTTTCCAGGCAATAGTACTGGAGTGGATTGCCGTTTCATTCTCCAGGGGATCTTCTCGACCCAGGGATTGAACCCGGGTCTCCCACATTGTAGACAGACGCTTAACCGTCTGAGCCACCAGGGAAGTTCAATAACGTGAAAGTGGCATGGAATGAGAAGAAAGATATTTGATATCTACTATGTGGGTTTCTGTTAGTTATAAGAAAGAACTTCTGAATAATGAAAAACAGATGAGTATAAGAATCAGTGATCCAAAGAAATGATCCTCTGAGAAGGATATGATATTTCATTCATATCTATTTGGAATATGGCTCTTGCTAATGCAAGAGAATAAGTTTGAAGACGTCTAGAATTTTTCAACTTCAGGATTCTAAGACTTTTTGAGCTTTAGTGGATCTCAGTCTAGAAGTACATGCTGATATATTCTCAGTTTGATATACCTGAGTTGTGTCTATGAGCATATCTCTTAGGCCAGGTACATAACTCATCTTCAAGACATGGGGCTCCCAAAGAATTCTCTGGGAATTCTTAGGGACAGAGTCTAGCTCCACTTGAAATTTTTTACCTACAGTTTAAACTTCAACCATGGTTATTTTCTTACCATTCTTTCCTTTTTTCGTTTTCAGATGATACTGAACAGAAACGTAAGTTTATCAGTCTTTTATACCTGCCCTATCAATGATGCAGATCTGTGGTTGGGAAAAAGCACCTGATTGAGGGAGATTAACCCCAAGAACTGAGGTCCTCCCAACGTTTCTAACTCTCCATTTTAGAAACGTTACAAATAAGGACTTCTATAGATTTTCCTTATTTTCACCCTCTCTTTCCAAGTCCCCATGTCCATGCCTAAACTCTGAAGTCATCTTCAAGAGGTTCTCTAAGGCCCCTTCTCCTGTGTCTCTCCTCTTTCATACCCTTTAGCCAATAGAGTCACCTTTTGACAAGAAAATGTGAGATCTAGGATGTCAGATGACTTTCTGCATTTGGTTGGTTCTTTGGCTACTAATTTGCCTTAAATCTTACTGGTTTCTCTTTTTAAATTTCCCTTCTCTTCTCTCCCATTCCCCAGCATATGAAGTCTCCATCTCTGAAACACTGTTGAGCTGACGTGCCCTAGAGAGTTTGAAAATGGAGTACAATGGAAAAAAAATGGTGAACAAATCAAAGGTTATGATGGTAAACGGCTACTCCTGGAGAATTTTTCAGAAATGGACAACAATGGTTATTATCAGTGCCTCGAAACTGAAGGCAACACAGAGGCGGCACATACGCTGTACCTGAAAGCAAGAGGTAATACAGGTCTTCAGAGCAAGCACCACTGGGCTCTTTCGAGAGGATATTTTACAAGAGCATTCTCAGGATTTCCCCTTACCCAACTTAACAGTTCCCTGGCAACTTTGTGCTTCTCCTACACTCAATCCAAGACTATCTGGGGCCACATATCATCAGTAATAGATTAAACATCAATATAGGGCTGTCAGGGTAACCTTAGCACTAGATCCAAAACAACTTCCCAAGAGACAGGGCTGGGTATCCTGTCTGCATTATATCCTGTCCAGAAAATATGGAGCCCCAATATTAGTTTATCTGATGCTTTATCCAAACATGAATTCTTCAGGATTTGCAAGGACTCAAAACTACACTACTCTATAAAAATGTCATAAACTGAGGCATAATCATAAACAATAATGACAACTAACAATCAGTGAATGCTTATTAAGTTTCAAGCACTATACCAAACACTTGTCTGGGCGTTTCATATAATCCTCTTACCAACTATGTGGGTTCAGTGCTATCTTACTTCCATTTTATATATGAGGAAACAGAAGCTTTGTAGGTTCAACACACATTTCCGAATTCTCACAACTAGTGAGTCACGTAGCTAGGATTTGAACCCAAGACTGTCTGATTGCCTCCAGAGTCTCTCCCATGAACACCACACTTTGTTTGTTGTTATAAAGGTGCTGAAACAGCCTTGGGGCAGAGGGAGGGGTGTCTAGCCATGGCAGGTACGTGGGTACTAAAGGGAAAAGGAGCTTCATTTGTTCCTTCCTCATCCTGTGTCTTCCTTTCTGGGGGATTTCTCTTCTTTTCCCCGACCTCTGCCTCACAGTGTGTAAGAACTGCATGGAGGTGAGTCTGATGGAGGTGGCCACAATCATCGTGGTTGACATCTGTGTCACTCTGGGCTTGCTGCTGGTGGTGTATTACTGGAGCAAGAGCCGAAAGGCCAAGGCCATGCCTATGACGAGAGGAGCAGGGGCTGGCGGCAGGCCCCGAGGTAAGATCAAGGAGAAGATGCCCACCAAGGGGGGGGGATGTCCGGCCCGGACCAGGTCAAGACAGCTTCTCTAGAATAGTCATGGTATGGCCGAGATCTTGACACAGAATGTCCCATCTCAGATTACTCAGAAACCGTGGAAGGACCTTGAGCTGAGGTCACAAAATGATAAGAACTGTGTAGGGTCATTAGAGATGGGGTGAAAAAAGGCAAAGAAAAATAGCAGCCGGAACAGAAAAAACTGAGAAGTAGAGGGGAGTTCGCCATCCTGGATTTGGGCCTCATTTTCACGAGATTGGTATATCCTCTTGGAAATGAATCGTTTTCCCTTCCCTCTTTTGCAGGACAAAACAGGGAGAGGCCACCCCCTGTACCCAATCCAGACTATGAGGTAATGAGGGACAGAGTGGGGGGAGGGGTCTTTCTAGGGGAGAAAGGGACAGGTGGGACTGTCCACTCGGCCTGTCAGACACTTCAAAGCCCCTCCTTCAGGGCTCCAGGACAACCTGCCATGTGCCCACCTCTGCATCTATCATGGTAGAATGCGGCCATCTCAAAGGCTGCAGGGTTCCCACGACCACAAGCAGTGGGGGTGGCGGTGTCACTCCTCTTTCTCTGGTTTATTCATTAACTAGCTCAGGAGCAGCCATGGGGAATACCATACACCCAAATTCAAACACCATCAACTCACGACTGCCATCCCACCAGCATGTACCTAACCAGCTGATTTGGCAAGTAAAGAGTTACTGCCTGGCATGGCAGAGGATCACCAGGACTGTTCTGATTGACTGGTGTGTATGCACCACCAATGGTTAAATATTTTGCATATCACACCTGGACAAACTCAACAAATATTTACTGAGCACCAGTCAAGCATGTGGCATTTACTTTTGCATGAGCGCCTTCACTTAATTCTGACAAAAACCCTGAAAGTGGTCCGTTAGTTTCCTGTTTTGGGGATGGGAAAACTAAGGCTCACAGGAGGTGACCAGTTGAGCCCAACTCCTGCCTCCTAGCCTAGGATCTTCCCATTGCTCTAAAGCTAATTCTGCAGAAGCCCTTCTTTCTCAGGAATGACTTCCTCCCACCCTGCTGACCACTCGCTCTCTATTCTACCCCTAGCCCATCCGGAAAGGCCAGCGGGACCTGTACGCTGGCTTGAATCAGAGAGGCGTCTGACAACTCCTGACACCATCTCCCACCGACCCGGCTCTGACTCCTCTCCAGGCCTGCCACTCCCTGTTTGTTCCCTGGGCAAATCTTGGACCCACAGGAGAAGTTCCTCTGCCTTGTGGGGAGCTTCCACCCTCAGCCTTGTCCCCACGGCCTTCTTCCTCCCTTCTCTGCTGGCACCCAGTCCAAGGATATATTGCTGCCTTATTATCCTTTGAAACATCACAGCTACTCACCCCTTCACACCTGGCTGGCCTTCTTGTCAGGATATTTATTTCTGTTTTTCTCACTGCCTTGCCCCCATTCATTCCTTCCCCAGTGGATATTACTATTCCCCTTGGTTCCCTCTTTCTCCTGCAGCGAAATTGCCCTATCCCTAACTATTCCACCTACCTTTCTCTGTTTCTAGCTCTCTCTTTGGAAAGCCTTGGTGGGAATGGACTGGGTAAATGCTGGCAGAAGTCCTGCCCTGTTCACAGACCTCAACCCAGAGCTCATTCTGTGGCCCCTCCCTCCCTGTCTCCACTGCAGACTCCTAGGTGGTCATTTGTAGCTCCATGAATGTGCTAAATTCCTTGTCAGCTGAGAAAGAAAAGAAATAAAGTGTATTTGGCTGAAAGAGTTGCTGTCCCTCTTTTCTGGAAAGCCCTCAGAGGCTGTCTTCTTTCCTGGACAACACAGGTCCTCCCTACCTTTGACTGTATTCCCAGCTATGACCTCAAATGCAAGTACTACCTGTTTCCACAACTGGAACAGGCCTTACCTGAAGCTCTCTTTGAAAGGGCATCGAGGAATAAATCAAAGAGGGGCAGGGGGTGGGGAAGGGAAGGAGGGAAGAGAGAAAGAAAGAAAGACAGGGAGAAAAAGAATCATTTAACCCCTTTTGGAGAAAAACAGCAAGGATGACAAAGAGTGCCTGATGAATGGTCCGTTCAGAAATAGAGGTCTTAAACGGCAGATGCAGGCACGGAAAGAAAAGAGGAGGTGAAGGGGTGTGTGTTGGCAGGGGTTGGGATTTTGGGGAGAAGGGATACAGATTTCCACGCTGCCCCGGGAAGGAAGCCCCTCCGAGGAGAGGAGGAGCCTCCGGGGCTGGGGGAGGGGGGAGGAGATGGAGGTGCGGCAGAGCAGGGCTCTCCGCCTCCGCTGCGAGAGGTAGCGCAAGGCAGCCTGAAGCCGGCTGTGGTTTAGCAGCCCGGATGTGGGCTGCGCTCTGAGTGAGGGTGATGGGCGCAGAGCAGCAGGGCACCTGTGGGAGGGCTTCATTCTCGGCCTCCCAGGGCACATGCTCAGCTTGCAGAGAGCCTTCACAGCAGCCCGGAGGCTCTCTCAACCGAGTTCAAATCAGCTGGCTCTCTGCACTCAGAAAACCCTGCTGACCACAGGACTATTTAAGAGTGTGACCACGACTCAGAAAAGTCCTCTGTGGTTTGCAGCCCCCCATATACTGTACACATTCAGCCTCGGTCTTGTGGCTGCTGTTTCTGTTTACTGGCCTGCATTGAAGTTACTTCTGTCCCTGTAAGCAGCACTTAGGCTCAAAAGGAATCTTCATGACGTTGACCATGACTATCTGCCTATCAGCAGGCTGGTCCAAGGGTGACAGTTCTGTCCCAGGTGTATATGATGGTGCCCAGGCAAGGGAGGTGTGGCTCAGCATAAGGAATGCAATAATAGCGAACATTTAGGAAGCGTTTACTCTGCTCTAGGAGAAGGCAATGACACCCCACTCCAGTACTCTTCCTGGAAAATCCCATGGATGGAGGAACCTGGTAGGCTGCAGTCCATGAGGTCACGAAGAGTCGAACACGACTGAGCGACTTCACTTTCACTTTTCACTTTCATGCATTGGAGAAGGAAATGGCAACCCACTCTAGTGTTCTTGCCTAGAGAATCCCAGGGACGAGGGAGCCTGGTGGGCTGCCGTCTATGGGGTCACACAGAGTCGGACACGACTGAAGCGACTTAGCAACAGCAGCAGCAGCAGAAATTGTGCTTGAGGGCTTCTCTGGTGTCTCAGTGGTAAAGAATCCACCTGCCAATGTGGGAGACCTAGGTTTGATCCCTGGGTCAGGAAGATGCCCTGGAGAAGGAAATGGCAACCCACTCAGGTATTCTTGCCTGGAAAATCCCACGGACAGAGGAGCTTGATGAGCTATAGTCCATGGGGTCACGAAAGAGTTGGGCACGACTTAGTGATGAAACAACAGAAATCATGCTTTGCACTTTACAAGAGTTACCTCGTTTCATCCTGTGACAACTGAGAAGATAGATGTTGTCCTTATTTTACAGATGGGGATATGGGGCTCAAAGAGGTGAAGTTACTCACCCAAAGTGCATAGTTAGTCAGGGACAGAGCTGGAATTAGCAACCCAGGCTGTCCAACTCCTTTGCTCTGAACAGGTACCCAGTGCTGACTGTGATCGTTAGAAACACTCTCCATTTTCCTGACTTAAAAATTCTGTATTGAATTGCGTAGGTATTCCTCCTGTGAGTGCTTTTCTAATCATTCATGTGACAGATCAGCACTCTGCTAAGTACTAAAAGGAAACAAACAGATTCTGTTTTTCAGGGAGCTTACAATTATGTAAGAGAGGCCCAACTATGCAAAAAACAACCGAACAAATGTGAGTATGCATAGGAGTCCTATAGATGGTATTATCAGTGTTCCTAAGAGGTACTGGGAGAATTGAGGTGGTCGGCGAAAGCTCCACAGAGAAGAGGAGACTTCAGCTGGGTCTTGAAGGGAAGGATAGATAGAATCTGAAGACAAAAGAGAAGGCATTCCACCCACTGGGGATGAAACAGAGAACCCAAATAGCCCTTTAGCTAGTAAATAAATTGAATTTAGATTAAAACCCTTAGGGACAAATCTGACAAAAAATCGTGTTCACAGGGGCTTCCCTTGTGGCTCAGTGGTAAAGAATCAGCCTACCAATGCAGAAGACAGGGCTTCGATCCCTGATCCAGGAAGATTCCATGTGCCCGGAGCAACAAAGCCCGTCCACCACAGCTCTTGAGCCTGTGCTTCAGAGCCCAGGAGCGCAGCTGCTGAAGCCTTCGCGCCCTGCAGCCCCTGCTCTGCAACAAGAGAAGCCACTGAAACTGGAGTAGCCCCTGCTCAACATAACTAGAGACCTGGAGGAAAGCCCCTGCAGCAACAAAGAGCCAGGACGGCAAAAGAAAAGAAAAAATTATTTTAAAGAGGAGAGCTGCCTTCTAATTTATAATAAAGATGTGTTCATAGATTGGAAGGCTCCATATCACTAGGATATTTGTTCGCACCAAACTGATCAATAAATTCAAACCAATCCTGATCAAATTCTCAGTAGGCATTTTGTAGTAACTGAGAAGCCAATTCATACGGGATTGGAAAAAGAAGAGTTAGACCATGTTCTTTAAAAATTTTATCCCAACCATTCCACTCCTGAGTACTTATCCAATAGAAATAAAAGTGTATGTCCTTGTATGTATGACCGACATAATGACTTATATATGAATGTTCATAGAAAATTAATCTGTAATAGCCAAAACAAAGAACCACTCAAAAGACAATCAAGGGGTGAATGGATAAACAGCTGATGGTATATCCATTCAATGGAATACTACTGACATTAGAAAGGAATGAGCTCTTAATAGATGCAACAAGATGATGAACCTCAATATAATCATGCTGAATGTAAGGAGCCAGACCAAAAAGAGGTATATATTATTTCAGTTAACATAAAACTCTAGAAAATAGAAACTGATTTATAACGATAGAAAGCTATTCAGTAGTTGCCTGGAGGATAAACAGTTAAGGGAAAATCTGAATGCAAAAGGTCACAAGAAAACTGGAGTGTTGGGTAGGTTCATACTTAGCAAGCATGATGATGTTTCACAAATGTATACATATGCCAAAGCTTATGAAATTTCACACTTTAAATATATGTAGTTTATTCATCGCATTTTACTTCAATAAAGCTATGTTTTAAAAACACACACACAAAAAGGGAGGGAGCTGAAGGGACCCAAGTTTCCAGAGGGCTCAGGTGAAGGTCAGTGTTTCTCAACCCTGACTTCACGTTTGAATCACCTGAGGCACAATATAATCAGACTCTCTGAGGGTGGCACACAGGCATCAGGACTTCGAAAGCTCCCCAGAAGAGACAGTGTACAGCAAATGTTGAGAACTGGTGAGTAATAGAGGGGGATGTAAGGGTATATGAGGCGCATAGGGTCAAAGGAGGTGTGTAGCGCATGGGGAGGACATGAGCATCCGTGCGATGTGAGCCATGGAAGCCTTGCCCAGGGAGGACGGATCCTGTGTAAGAGGGGTCTAGGGCTAGGGCTGCAGCAGAGGGTAGAAAAGGAACGAATAGCTCATAACCATGAATGAAGCAGTGTAAATTGGAAGTTCATTCTGTCTCTAACAAAGTCAGAGTCTGTATGTATCTCAAAGAGATAGGGAAGAATTATCCAGATCTCTGGATAACTGTAGCCTAAGAAACACCCACTCTCATTAAACTGCCCTGAAGTTCCTTGAATTACTCTTACACAGAGAATAGAAAGAGGGTTTCCCACCCATGGTAGACAGGAACGGGTATAAAGGACACAAAAGAAGTGGCTTCAGTTCTTCCCTAAACCAGAGAGTCTTTGAACTGGAGCTGCTTCAGAATTACCTGGGGACCCAAGCACGTTCCCAAATGGAACCCAAGTGTGTATTTTTTATTTTTTCCAAGTTGTGCTTACTTTTTTTTTTTTTTGGCCTTTGCAGTATGCAGGATCTTAGTTCCCAGCCAGGGATTGAACCCAGGCCCCCTGCATTGGAAGTGCAGAATCTTAACCACTGGACTGCCAGGGAAGTCACTGTATTTTTAAAATAAATCCAGAAGTTTCACATCAACTACTAACCCAATGGCTAAAGATGACATCTATTGAAAATTTCCCGATTCCCCACCCAGTCTCAGATCCAGCTTTCCAAGTGTGGAAAAAGATCATATGTTTTAATTGATGAAGAGTTTCTGATGCCAGTTTATTATGCAGAAGGCAGGGTGGAGCAGGGACAGGTTCTGGGGAAAGAAAACAGAATGGTATCTTCTACACAGGGAAATGGGTACTAAAGAGGCCTTGACTGAAACTTCCTCATGGTTGGTGGCTACCAGTCCACAGAGGTCATAAAGCCAAGGCCAGCCCCTTAGTAGAAGTGGGACTTTATCATACACATTATCAGAGCCTTGATTAGAAGTGATTCCCCAGGGCCCTTGGTGTCTGCTACCTCTGCTTGTGATGTCATGGAAACATCTATGTGGCCTGTGTACATAAAGACAGCAACCCATCCTCGCCTGTGGTGAGGAAGTCAAAGCTGTAAAAGGATTGTAACAGGGGACTGGAGCCAAGAGAGTGCAGCAGAGCCGGTCCTGCATCCAGGGAGCCCACCAGTGGGACAGAAACACCAGTGGGCCAGGATATGGTGAGAGGTCACCCATCACACAGTCCATGGGGGCAGAGGACAGAAGTCATGAAGGAAGGCCACAGGTGGGCAGCAAGGGCAAGGGCCCAGCCAGGCAGGGCCACTCCCATGGCATGTCCAGGAACCTTCAAAAATCCAGGCGCCTGCTAAGCAGAGGAGGACATCTTTCTTGGCTGAGCAAGGAGAGAAGTCCAGTTGATAAGTGATGGGCCTAGAAGCCTCCAGCATCAGATTCATTTGTTCCGAGCCCACTTATCACCAAGACGACTGTACTGAGCATCATTGCGCTCTCGAAGGGGCTAAGAGATGAGAAGGGGGAACAAGGAGGCAGAGTCAGAAGGTTCTCCATCCCCACTCGCTCCTCCCCCCATTCTCATTTTTCTCCCCTCAGGGCTCACCTGATAGAGCTGGTCATTCCCCATTAGAACTTGAGTGTCAGCAGCTAGAAGAACCGGAGAAAGAGGGTCAGCAAGGGCCAAGGGGGTGGCACAGGGGGGCCCATGAATGCTGCCGGGGGACCACAGCTACAAACACCCTCGGAAGTCTGCACGAGCTTTGTGGGCACCCAAGTTCTGTCAGTAACCAGTTGTAAGAATCCTTAGGAGATTGCAGTGGTGACACCCAGATGAGGCACAACCCAATGCCAGCCCCATTCCTTAGCAGGTACACACACACAGCCACAACATACACACGCTCTGTCCCTTCTACCTACCGCTGGAGAATTTTCCAGTCTCATGTCCAGCAAAGCAGTAGACACCCAAAGCAAGGAGCACAGTGGCAATGATGTTGGTGATGATGAGGCCTGCCAGGGTGGCTGAGTCCAGCTCCACACAGTTCTGGCACACTGTGGGGAAAGGGAGGCCGGAAGAGAAGGGGAGGGTCTTCAAGATCAGGGAACCATGCCTCTTAGGGCAGCCACAGGAGCTCTCAGGTCAAGACCCAAACTTGGAAAAAGGCCTGCCAAAAGCCTTGCTACATCCAACTTTAACCTTCAGTCCAAGAAGTAGTTTCAAGTTTGTAGGAACTTAAAAAAAGGCAGTAGGCCACCCATGCTCCAGACCAAGCTCCTACTGCTTGGGTCACAAGACTACTATTGCTCTTTTACCATTAAGCTCTTTCCCACTCAAGGCTTCAAAATCTGGTTCATATCTTTACAAAAGCAAGCCAGTTTGTTGAGAGCGCAGATTGGTATACTGGAGCTCTCTCCAGCTAGAAGTTCTCATGTCCAGAAGCCCCCACCTATTCCACCCCCAAAGGATCCTGGAAGCACATACTTCGATAATATACTTGCAGAGTAAATGATTTGGTGTTTTCACCGCACTTGTACATTCCTCTTGGGTCCTCAATACGTTTTCCTAAATCCAGAGATTTATTGCCTGACACTTCTTGTCCTGGTGTTCCTTGTAGCAATGTGATGCTGGAACTGCATTCCAAAATTACTTTGTCCTCACGTTCCAGCACTTCTAGAGCACTGGGATTCACTAGGGGGGGGGGGAAAAACCAATACGATTGGAGCCAGCTCTTTAGTCTGCACCAGACCACTGTTCTGCTGAGGCTCATCACTTAAGAAGGACCACTATCCAAGTCTAGAACAGTTCGAGGTTTCTGCTGAGAGAGACGGAAGTCACAAGAGAAAGGCTTCAGCAGGCACCCCACAAACTGCAGAGGCCAAGAAGGACACAGAAGGGGGTGGTAGGGAGGTCCAAGAGGGAGGGGACATAGATGCATATAGATGATTCACTTCATCGTACAACAGAAACTAACACAGCATTGTAAAGAAATTATACTCCATTTTAAAAAAGAGAGAAGGACGTGATGATGTAACCCAAACAGAGGACAGGCCCTGATGAACACAGAGCAAAAAAGGAAATCTTGGAGTTGGGTTAATCTAAAACCTTCATGGAAATGTGTTCAGATCATTGAATAGAAGTAGGAAGGGAGCCCAGAATGCTAAACACCCAAGAGATATTGAAAGGCAGAAGAATGGTTCTCAGTTGGAGATGTCCACTTTTTTTTTCTCCAAGAAAACTTTTAATTCTACTTCCCAGTCACCTGCCACACTCCAACATCAACTTCTCATCCTCTTTCCCTCCTCCTCACTCATAGTTAACCACTGCCCAGGGAATGGTACTACCAAAGCCTTTCCCAGGGCCAGTGATGGCTGTGGGTAGGAGGGACGCTAATATGAATTACTATTCCAGTGGTCCAAAAGGGGACCTAAGGCAAACCCCATGTAAACATTTTTAGTTGTTCTACCCATGCTTGGGGGAGAGGGTCAGAAAAAAATTTTGTAATTGAATCCTTTCTTGGGTCTCCACACAAGTCAAGTCTTGTGGAGAGTTTAAGGGCTGGATGTATGCACAGCATCTTTTTAGGACCATTGAATTGCAATGGCTGAGAACATCTCCACAGCCCACAGAAGCACTGGAATGTATCTCTCCAATCCCAAGGAAAAATGGAATCTACATTGTCCCTGAGATTCATAGTCAGTTACCAATTTGGATAGAAGAGCATCTTTTAGAAATCCCCCACAGAGCCATTCCTTGTGCCTGTCAAGAAAGCATGCATATATTCTCAGGGAGACACATGTACATCAGATGCTCCGCATCATAGACTCATGTTTTCCTTGGGAATCCATTTCCAGTGGAAATCCTGGATCTCCCAAAGAAGCTGACTACTAAGGTAACTACTCATCCCAGTTTGCCTGGAACTGAGGGAATTCCTGGAACATCAGACTATCATTTTTAAAATCATGCAAACTGGGCTGAGTGTGTCATTCTATCACCCCAAATCTGCCCTCGTTCTTGCTCAGCCGCGATTGAACTTCTCTCTTAAAGCATTCCCCTAAGTGCTGGGCCATGGGCCCAGGTGGTGATGTATGGTGTCCACATGACCTGGAGTCCTGGACCCCAGAGGCTATCTACCCTAGATGGAACAAAGCTCCCAGTACCAGCCCTAGGCTCAGGCGCACATCTACTACAAAACTTCCTGTAGCTCTCTGGCCTGAGGTCTTCGGAGAGACATTGAAGGCCAAGATGCCATCCTAGTTAGTCAGTCAAAGCCAAGAGCCTGTGCTTCCCAGACCCTGTGCTACATCCCAACACAACCCTCCTTGACAACACTGGTGTCCTGAGACACTTTCAAATGGACCTCATTCCAGGTGGTAATGTCCCTCTCAGATCCCTTCCCCACGATGTCCCGGTGTACTCAGAGAAGCCTTACCTTGGGAGAGAAGGGCAGCCAGTATCAGGCAAGAGAGACACCTGCTGTGCTCCATCTCCCAGCAGAATTCATCCAGGAGACAGACACAGGTCACAGATTATCAGCCGGGGTTAAAGCCGCCTTTCCCCAATTGACTCACGGGTACCCGGAAAAAGTAAAGGGTGGGGGAGGAACCAGAAAACGCCTATTTCTCTGTCTGCTCTTGGTGACAGGAGCAGCTGGGGTAGAGGTAGGCTGGGGGTGGGGTAGAAAAGAAGCAGCTGCATCAGAGTATGGAGTGTCGGGGTGGGCTAGAAGCTAGAAGCAGAGGCTATGGAAAGGATGCTGGGACTTCTAGGAAACAGAAGGAGATTCAAGGTGTCTTTTCTTGAGTTGCTGATGAAAAATAAGAAACTAAGTTCCTGTCAGCAACATCATTACATTTACTCACCATCTGAAAACTGCCACTTCTCAAAACCCTTGATAGAAGCTGTGAATCCCATTCTATAAGCCATACCAGCTAGGTTCCTTCCTTTTCTGGTCTTGCTTGGGACCCTGCCAAAGCTCCTTCTTTGGCCTCCTGGGTATCAGACTAAGTAGCTTCTTATCAGTGGGAGGTTGGCCTTTGGGGGCCCCCTAATGAGAGATTTGCATCCTTGCTTCAGTACTGTCTGCCTGCTGGGTCTGCGCCAGTCACGGAATTCTCCAGAGACTAATTCCCTCAGTATCATGAAAAGAATTCAAACGGAATGTTTGTATGTTGCCTGACACTTCATAGGACTTCCCTGTAGCTCAAATGGTAAAGAATCTGCTTGCAATGCAGGAGACCTGGGTTTGATCCCTGAGTCAGGAAGATCCTCCGGAGAAGGGAATAGCAATCCATTCCAGTATTCTTGCCTGGAGAACCTCATAGACAGAGAAGCACGGAGGACAACAGTTCATGGGGTTGCAAAGAGTCGGACATGACTGAGCAACTAACACTTAGTACTGACACTTCACATGTGCTAAGTAAGAGTTATTAATAACAATATGATCGGGACTTCCCTTATGGTCTAGTGGCTAAGACTCCCAACGCAGGGGCCCTGGGTTTGGTCCCTTGTCAGGAAACTAAATCCCACACACCACAGCTAAGAGTTCACATGCCACAAAGAAGACCAAAGATTCCACGTGCTGCAACTAAGACCTGCACAGCCAAATAAATAAATGAATATTAAAAATAATAATAGCAATATGATTAACGTGCAGGCACAATTGAGCTTCCCCAGGAGACAAATGGAGTTTTTCTCTTTGGGATATGGAGATCCAAAACTGTCTACACCGCTGCAGTTAAACCGTACTTTACCCGAGGGTAGAGACTGTACAGGCCATGCTGGCTTTTGTTTTCCAAACACCTGAAGAGAGCTCTGTATGTTTTTGGTGATTCACTGGCTAACTGGCTGAGGGACCTGAGATCCTGGGAATTCAGCTGAGGCCCCTGTCCCTGGAAATGCATATCCTGTCCTGGAGGAATAATCCTATCTATTCCTTTCCAGGCAGGCTCCACTTTGATGATCTCATTTTCAAAGAGCAGTGGAAAAAAAAATCCCTGGACTGAGGTGGCTCTCTGTTCGGAGCTCCAGCCCTAAGCACCTTAAGGGCTCCCAGTGAAGTTCGTCAGTTCTAACAATAGCTATCAACAGGCAACAACTGGCTGAGCTCCGAGTAACAGATGATGGCGGAAGTGTTTATCCTCCTCATGAAGAAAGGGGCCCAGGCCACCTCCCACCCCACACCCAAGGGTGCTTTCTGTATAAGCCGAGTCTCTGAGATAGAAATCCAGCACTCTGTCCCGCTCCCTCCCCTCCACCTCCCACGCTCCTCTCCCCAACGGAAAGTCAGAGACATCTGCACCTGCAGCCCTCCTGAGCCCTGCCCCCACCCACTGCCCACACTAGCAGCCCAGGGTGGAGGCTCACAGGGGCCCCAGCCCTAAGGATGCTGGGCGGGGCCAGGCTAGCTGCTAGCACAGGCTGGCCGGCTGCTGCGGGCTGCTCAGTGCTTCTGCGGAGAACAGAGATGGATATGGAGCAGGCGAAGCGTCTGGCTGGCCTCATCCTGGCTGTCACTCTTCTTCAAGGTAAGGGCCCACTAGGGGGGCTGACAGCCCGTAGAAGGGCTCAAGGGAAGAAGCCCATCACCAGGGGATAAGAATATTGGGATCCCCGAACCTTGAGATGTCACCCTAAAGTTCAAAGAAGGAAGGGCAAGAATGAAGTTTCTGTGCTAGAGAGAAGCAGTGTTCCATGGGAGAGGTGGAGTGCTTGTCTCTTAAGAAATCAAAACGGAGGACTTTACTGACTTGAGAGAGGACCTGGATGCCGCCATCTTAGGTTTGAATGTAGCCCAAAGGGCACAGGCCAGGAGCCTGATAAGAAACAGTTTGTATTCCTTAACTCAGAGCTCCAGCCAGGAGTAGATTATAGAGCATTCACTTACTTGGTTGGTCAGCTGGTCAACAAAGATGTGTGAGGTCTATCCTAGTATGTGTCAGGCTAGGAGAGTATAAACGTAAATAATAACTTTCTGCCCCCCATGAGCTCATAGTCTGATGGAAGCGATAAGTTTCAACATTTCCAGACTGAGTATAAAGCACAATATAGGGTACTTGTACGAATATTCATTTGGAAATTCAGTAGGAAGTGGATGAACTGGGTCGATGCCTGGAATATGTACTCTAGAACATTGAAAGTTGTTGACATCATTCAAGCATTATGTGAGATGTGAGGAAAAGGAGGCTGAGGATGGAACTGTGAGGATATCGCTGTTAAGGAAAGTTAGAAAAAGAAAATGTCAGGAAAGAGATAAAGGAATGATCAAAGAGCTGAAATAATCAGGTGAGTCAATTCCATAGAAACCAAGGGAGTAGAGAACTTCCAAAAGGAGAGAATCGCCAAGAGTATGAAATGCTAAAGATACATCCACTGACAGAAGGATATATTTAAAAGTTTAAGTCTGTGGGATTTGGCAAAACAAAGGTCATGGATGACTTCAAAGAGTTTAAGTGAGGTAGTGTGAGTGGAAGCCAAATGGAAATGAGTAGAAGGTGGAGGGCAAGGGGGCAAAAGAGCAGCGAGTGGAAAATGTTCTTTAAAGAAGTTTGGATGAGAAGGCTGGAGAGGTTGAGTGGTAAGTGGAGAAGTAGCAGACTCTAAGAAGAAATGTGTTTGTGTGTGAAAGAAACTTGAGCACATTTCCAAACTAAAGGAGAAGATGGTGAGTAAAGGGAGGCCCTGGAGCTGACACTGAAGGCTGCAGTCAAGAGTGGGATCAAGGACACAGAGAACAAGGCAGTTCTCCCCTCTGAGACTAGAAGAGAGGAAGCACAGATGGCTCCAGCCGTAGAAACGCTTGTGGATGGAAAAGAAACTGAAGAAGAAAGAATCATTACAGCATCCACGTTTTCAATGAACTAAGTGGGAAGAGCTGACTCATTGGAAAAGACTCTGATGCTGGGAGGGATTGGGGGCAGGAGGAGAAGGGGACGACAGAGGAGGAGATGGCTGGATGGTATCACGGACTCTATGGACGTGAGTCTGAGTGAACTCCCAGGGAGTTGGTGATGGACAGGGAGGCCTGGCGTGCTTCGATTCATGGGGTCGCAAAGAGTCGGACATGACTGAGCGACTGAACTGAACTGAAGTGGGCAGCAATGTAACCTGCTAAAATTGAGTTGGGTGATGACTGAGTGGAGGACTAGAAGAGACGCTGGAGTTTAGAATTATTCCTGAGAGGAATAGAGAAAGAGCTAACTGAAGACAACACAGGGAGAGGGGCAGTGCTGAAAGCCTGTATGGCAGATATTTCTGTAGAGCAAAAAAAAGCCCTGGACTGAGCCACAGAAACCTGAGTTCTGTGTGCAGCTCAGTGACCAATGAGCCAGGGGAACTTGGCGATGCCTCCTCCCTCTGGGTTCAGTTCTCTCAGCCATCAACCTAGGAAATTTGGCTACATGAGTTCTCAAGTCCTAGAAGGAACTAGAATTCAGATAATCAAAATTTTAAATGTTAGCAATCAATTGTACTGTCTTTTCATGGTATCAGGATTAGAATGGGAGGACTCTTTGTTTCTTTCACAGTGACCAGGTTGCTGGGGAGAAGAGCTAGTTAGAAATCTGCTTAACTCTTTGTGTTGCCTTTTTTTTTCATTTATCCATTCATACTTTCATTCAGAACATATAATGCTCCTACCATGTTTCATGCACTGTGCTAAGTGGTATTCATAAACAGTTCAGTTCAGCTCTGTGAAGTTCTAAGACTGCTATCTTCTCTGTCAAGCTTTTCCTTTCCCTCACCCTTGGCCAAAATCAATAGTTTCTACCCCTTTCCATATGCATTTATGCAAGTACTAAATGATAATTTATAAGTACTATTACATTTATTACATTTGTGGGTTATTTTCCACTTCATTGTAAACTCTTCAGAAGCAACAACTAGTTTTTGTATCACCACCCTTTTCTTCCATACTCCTTATTCATGTCAGGCAGATAATAGTGATCAGTAAGTGTTTGGATTAAATCCAATTGAATTGAACTCCAATGCTGGTTCTGTAGTATGTCTAGCATGCAACTCTACTACTCTTGAGTTTTGAGACAGATTTGGGGGCTATTTAGTGGCTAACTCCTTCGGGACATTCAGGATTTACACACACAAAAAAACTAGGTCACCAAAGCTGAACATTACAGAAGTAATTCTGCTCTAAAAGACTTCAGCTAGTACACACCCAATCTTTTCCAAGGCTTTAGCTGCTAAAGGAGCAGAGCATTCCACACTGTACAGGCAATACCCTTACATACAGTGCAATACAATTGCGCAGTGCTAACCATCCAGAGTTGGGATCAGACCCCAAAGGTGAAGGGCATAGTTCCCAAAAAGACTACCCTCGCTTTAAAAGGGAGGCACTGGTTCAGGGATCCCCAGACCACCCACACTTCTGATGAACTGCCTACAAATCTGGAGAGTTCCCAAGAACCCTCTCAGAATTTGCTAGAACAGCTCACAGACCTCAGGAAAGCCCTGTACTACTAGTACAGTTTCATTATTAAAAAAAAAAAAAATTAGATCTAGACAAATGAAGAGACACACAGAGTGAAGTCTGGGAGGGTCCTGAACACATTGGTTCCATGCTTTTTCCTTCCAGAATTAAAATACATCAGCCTCCTGGCATGTTGATATGTTTACCAACTAGGAAGTGCCACTGAGTTTTTCTTTCTATTTCATCACATAGGCATGATTGATTGAATCATTGATCGTGTAACTGAACTCAATATCCAGTCCCTCCTCCACCTCCTAGAGCTCAAAGTCTCAATTCTCTAATCACATGTTTAGTCTTGACCTGTCCCATCCTGGGTCATCTCTTTAACATAAGTTCATATGTGATCCAAGGGTCCACCAAGAATCACAAAGGCAATCCTATCATTCATAAAATTCCAAGGGTTGAGAAACTCCCTCCCAGAGCCCAGAACAAAGACTAGACAAATTCTTTATTATACAACACCCTAAATTCAGTTTGGTGGTTTAGGCTACCGTCCAGGGAAATAAGTACAGATACTGTCACTCACACGGATTAGACTCTCTCTCTTCATCTTGGCCTCAAATGACTGTGGAAATGATACCTCAGGAGATCTGAAGGACTCCGTGCTCAGCTCATCCTCTGTCTTCTGTCTCTACAGGTACTATGGCCCATGTGAAAGAAGGTAAGGGAAATGTCTTCTATCATCAAACTGGGGAAATTCTTGGAATTATGGCCTCTCACAACAGCAGTCCTGCAGGAGCAAGTGAACAGCTTAGAAGGGATGGTATGATAAAGGATGGAGAGCAAACCCTTTCATTGTTGACCACATCAGTGGCCAGTCTTGACCTCCCTGGGTTTCCTGGGGCTAAACAATTAATTGTCTGGCGCTTGGATGAGAAACAAGTCCCTAGCAGCTAGGCATTACTCAAAGCACCACCTATGAATCAACAGCATTGGCTTCACCTGGAAGTATGTTAGAAATGCCAACTTTCAGTGCTTCCCCAGAACGATTGAATAGAACCTGGAATTCTAAACAGATTCCCATGTGTATCATGTGTGCCCTGAGACAGGGAGAATTTCAGAGGCAAGATCTTAACAGGCATTTCCTTTTTCAGTAAAAGTGGATGACAATCAAGAAGATGGTTCTGTAATTCTGACTTGTGTCACGGATGAAACAAAGATCACATGGCTTAAAAATATGGAAAAAATAGATTCTGGAAACACAGATAAACATACTTGGAATCTTGGAAGTAGTACCAAAGACCCTCGAGGAATATATGAATGTAAAGGATCAAGTAATGAATCAAAATCACTCCAAATATATTATAGAAGTACGTATCCTTTTTGGTTTGCTTATGTGAAATCACACAGTACCGGCTGCTCTGGTGAGCTTCTTGTCTGGGGTGGGTGTAGACATAGATGCTAAACAGTAATTAAGAGTCAGCTTTCTTAATCTCAGCTTACTTTTTTTTTAATTTAACAAAGCAGTTCCCCCAACATTTTGAAAAAGCATAGCCTGTCTTATAAAGCCTGGCTCACCTTTGGGTAGGCCCCACTGCTTGGAGGAGTCAGCAGTTTATATAAACCAAGTTAAGACAGGTAAAGGAGACAGGGGAAATTACAAGTAGCACGGAGAGTGGGATATGGTCTTCCTTTTATTTCAATAGTTGCTGGTAGTAAAACCACATGGATTTCCCCCAGACTCCTGCACAATAAAGGAACATCAAAAAGCACTGAGTTCGTAGTCCAAGGATCTTCCAAGCAATTCCCTAGCCATACCACTCACAGAGAGGCCTGCTTCCCGGGACAGAAATATTATCTCAAGAGAAAAAAATCCAGAGTTGAAGGAATTCTTGTCCTTTCCTCTCCCCACAGTGTGTCAGAACTGCATTGAACTGAATCCAGCCACTGTGGCTGGCTTTATCTTCACTGAAATCGTCAGCATTTTCCTTCTTGCCGTTGGGGTTTACTTCATTGCTGGACAGGAAGGAGTTCGCCAGTCAAGAGGTAAAAGAATGTTTTCAGGGAATTCCCAGTGGTCCAGTAGCTAAGACTCCTAGCTCCCAGTGTAGGCGGCCAGAGTGTGATCCACAGTCAGGCAACTAGATCCCGTATGCCACAAGTAAGACCCGGAGCAGCCAAATAAATCAAGAAACAAAACAAAATAATGTTCTTAGATGAGAGCTGAGGCTATCTGGGACCCTCAGCCTCCTTCCTACCAAAAGAGACCCAGTAGAAGAAGCTGGGTTAGCAAGTGTTGCTGATGAGCATGGTCCAGCAAGGCTCTGACTCTGAAGACAGCAGGACACTTGGTGTTTTCATAGCATATTTGCCTGTTTCAAGACACAACTCTCTCTGACGTGTCCTCTGTACTTTTTTTAAAAATTACTCACTGTTTATTTAACGTTATCTATTTATTTATTTTTGGCTGGGTCTTTGTTGCTACGTGCAGGCTTTTGGTGGTTGTGGCAAGCAGGGCTATTCTCGCTGCAGTGCGAGGGCTTCTCGTTGTGGTGGCCTCTCTAGGTGCAGAGCATGGGCTCTGGGCACAGAGGCTCAGGAGTCGCTGCTCCCAGGCTTAGTTGCTCAGTGGCACGCGTGATCTTCCCAGACCAGGGATCAAAACTGTCCCCCCTGCACTTACAGATGAATTCTTAGCCACTGGATGACCAGGGCAGTCCCTGTCCTCTGTACTTAAAAAAAAATCTCTTTATATAAGTAAAACCTGCATTCACAAAAGTGCATGAATCACATACATACAGCTCAAAAAATGTTTTAACAAAGCAAACACGCACATGCATTCAGCACTCAGTTAAAGAAAGTAAATTAATCCTTGGGGTCACTTCCAGCCTCTACCTAGTGCCCAAAACAACCATTCTCCTCATTTCTAACAACATTGATTCATTCTCCCTGGTTTTGATCCTTATGTAAATAGACTCACACATTAAGTAGGCTTGTGTGGGGCTTCTTTCACTCAACAATATGCTTGTGAGATCCATCCATAATGTTGTGTGTAGACGTATTTCACTAATTCTTATTGCTATTCAGTTCTCCACTGCAAGAATATAACCCAGTTTATTATTCATTCTGTCTTGTTTATGTGTACATTTTGTTTATTTTTTTGTGCAGCTTCAGACAAGCAGACGCTGCTGAGCAATGACCAGCTCTATCAGGTAAGTGAATATGAAATGAAAGAGACACTGCTAGTTAGTAGTGGTAAAATTTTGGAATAGAGGTCGGGTGGGCAAGTTATTTGGAAGTTACTATGTACACAAAAACTGCTCAGGACATAACAGACAATGGCATCGTTATCCCTTTGGGTAATGGATGAAACAAAGAGAACAATCGAGAGAGACTGAGATAAGGATCTAGTGAGAAAAGCCGAAGAACATATTGAGAGGGCCACACAGAGAAACCAGATGCAGTACCTTCCTCCGTTCTTGTCCTCTTCTGCCCCCAGGACCATGAAGAAACCACTCCAAAACCTTGAACATAAAAAGCACTCAATAGTATGCATCAGTAGAAAACAAACTTATGGTTACCAGGGAGTAAAGTGGGGAAGAATAAACTGGAATATCGGGGTTGACATTTACACACTACTATATCTAAAATAGACAACTCAGTACTCTGTGATGGCCAAACGGGAAAGAATCTTAAAAAAAGAAAAGTGGATATATGCATAACTGACTCACTGTGCTGATACCTGAAACTAACACAACATTGAAAATTATACCCCAATAAAACTTAAATATAAAAAAATGACAAAAAGCATAAGTATATATACCTGAAGAAAGGTGAAAAAAATTAAAGACATTGGAAGTAAAAGCTAAAAAATTTTATAAATTTTTTAAATTAAAAAATAAATACATATAAATTAATTCATAGAGGATGATGATAAAATGTCCTTTGTAGCCCCTTAAGGAACGGGAAGATGACCAATACAGCCACCTGAGGAAGAACTGAACCCAAGACTCAGAGGAGGTATGTCTTTCTACACTAATTCTAAGGAAGTGCCTTTGCACTGCCTGCCCTCCCAACTACTGCCAAGCCTATCTCCTTTCCCCAAGCAGCTATAAGGACGGGAGGGTAGGGAGAGTTGATTGATCATTCTGTGAGGGGAGGGGGATGACTCTCCTGTGCATTGTAGGATTTATAGCAGCATCCCTGGCCTCTCTCCACCAGATGCCAGTAGCACCCCCAAGTTCTGACAACAAAAATGTCTCCACATACTGCACATATCCCCTTGGGAGCAAAGTTGCCCTTAGTTAAGAATCACTGATCTATAATTCTCAAGCCTTTATTAAGCATAGTAGAAAACTTTTGTATACATATATATAAATAATATGTTTGTGCTGTAGGTGCTTAGTTGCTCAGTCATGTCCAAGTCTTTGCAACCCCGTAGACTGTAGCCCACCTGGCTTCTCTATCCAACGGGATTCTCCAGACAAGAATACTGGAGTGGGTTGCAATGCCCTCCTCCAGGGGATCTTTCCAACCCAGGGACTGAACCCAGGTCTCCCACATTGCAGGCAGATTCTTTACCATCTGAGCCACCAGGGAAGCCCAAGTAATAGTAATAACCTATAAAGGAAAATAATTTCAAAAGTAATGTTTGTGTATATCTGAATCACCTTGCTGTGCACCTGAAACATTGTAAGGCAACTATACTTCAATAAAATATATATATATATTAGGGGGAAAAAAAGAATCACTGACCTATATTAATCTTCCAATCAATCCGAAGTTCTGATTCAATCAAACAGAAACTCCAATCAGGGGAACAGGGCCCAAGCAATATTTGATTTTCTGAACCAGTTGCAATTTTTAAAATCCAGGTGTTTTCCCTTCTATCCAGTTCTCAGAAACAAAGCAATACATTTTGGAGCAAACCTAGCAGAGAAAATTTCAGCCCTAAATCTAGACTTCACAAAGGTGACAAATGGAGAAGAAAGGCCATCAGAGCAAATTTGGGTTTCTCTCAAAATAAAAGCAAAACTTGTATTAACTGGGTGATTGGGTGCCTGAAGAAGGCAGCAGAAGATGAGATAGTTAGATAGCATCTCCAACTCAATGGACATGAACTTAAGCAAACTCTGGGAGATGGTGGAGGACAGGGAAGCCTGCCTTGCTGCAGTCCATAGGGTTGCAAAGAGTCGGACACAACTCAGCGACTGAACAACAAAACTTGTATGGTGTTTCAGGAGCGCCACCTATTGGAAGTAATTTTTCTAGAAAGGAAAAATGGAAAGGGCAAACAACCTCCTTTATTTGAATATCTTTTTTTACATTTTTATTTACTTTCGGTGTAAGTCATAATTCACATAGTTTAAATACACAGTGAAAGGTCTCCCTCTGATTCCCTACCCAGCCACCCAGCTGCTTTCTCTAGAGGCAAACAATCATACTAGTTTAGAAATAAGTGTGGACCTAACAGAAGCAGAAAATATTAAGAAGAGGTGACAAGAATACGCAGAAGAACTATACAAAAAAGATCTTCATGATTCAGATAACCATGATGGTGTGATCACTCACCTAGAGCCAGACATCTTGGAATGTGAAGTCAAGTGGTCCTAAGGAAGCATCACTATGAACAAAGCTAGTGGAGGTGATGGCATTCCAGTTGAGCTATTTCAAATCCTAGATGATGCTGTTAAAGTACTGCACTTAATATGCCAGAAAATATGGAAAACTCAGCAGTGGTCACAGGACTAGAAAAGATCAGTGTTCATTCCAATCCCAAAGAAAGGCAATGCCAAAGAGTGCTCAAACTACTGCACAACTGCACTCATTTCATATGCTATTGAAGTAATGCTCAAAATTCTCCAAGCCAGGCTTCAACTGTACATGGACTGAGAACTTCCAGATGTTCAAGATGGATTTAGAAAAGGCAGAGGAAACAGATCAAATTGCCAGCTTCCAGTAGATCAGAGAAAAAGCAAGAGAGTTCCAGAGGGGGGAAAAAAACATCTACTTCTGCTTCATTGACTTTGCTAAAGCCTTTGACTGTGTGGATCACAACAAACTGTGGAAAACTCTTCAAGAGATGGGAATACCAGACGACCTTACCTGCCTCCTGCAAAATCTGTATGCAGGTCAAGAAGCAACAGTTAGGCATGGAACAAAGGACTGGTTCAGAATTAGGAAGGAGTACGTCAAGGTTGAATATTGTCACCCTGCTTATTTAACTTCTATGCAGACTGCATCATATGAAAAGCTGGGCTGGATGAAGTACCAGCCGGAATCATGATTGCAAGGAGATATCAATAACCTCAGATATGCAGATGACACCACCCTTGTGGCAGAAAGCAAAGAGGAATTGAAGAGCCTATTGATGAAAGTGAAAGAGGAGACCAAAAAAACTGGCTTAGAACTCAACATTCAAAAAATTAAGATAATGGCATCCAATCCCATCACTTCATGGCAAATAGAGGGAAAAACAATGGAAACAGTGATAGACTTTATTTTCTTGGGCTCCAAAATCACTGTAGGTGGTGACTGCGGCCATGAAATTAAGACACTAGCTCCTTAGAAGGAAAGCTATGACAAACCTAGACAGCATATTAAAAAGCAGAGACCTTTACTAACAAAGGTCCAGCAAAGCTATGGTTTTTCCACTTGTCAAGTATGGATGTGAGAGTTGGACCATAAAGAAGGCTGAGCACCAAAGAATTGATGCTTTTGAACTGTGGTGTTGGAGAAGACTCTTGAGAGTCCCTTGGACTGCATGGAGATCAAACCAGTCAATCTTAAAGGAAATTAATCCTGAATATTCATTGGAAGGACTGATGCTGAAGCTGAAGCTCCAATACTATGCCACCTGATGCAAAGAGCCGACTCATTAGAAAAGACCCTATGCTGGGAAAGATTGAAGGCAGGAGGAGGAGATGATAGAGGATGAGATGGTTGGATGGCATCATGGAATCAATAGACATGATTTTGAACAAGCTCTGAGAGATAGTGAAGGACAGGGCAGCTTGGCATGCTGCAGTCCATGGAGTTGCAAAGATGGATGTTTAAGCTGGTTCTTTGCTCTTACAACGCCACAATGACTGTAAAAATGTCTTTTTTTCTTTTTATTGTAGTAGTCGTAGTTGCTCAGTCATGTCCAACTCTGTGATCCCATAGACTCCAGCCCTCCAGGCTCCTCTGTCCATGGAATTCTCCAGGCAAGAATACTGGAGTGGGTAGCCATTCCCTTCTCCAGGGTATCTTCCAGACCCAGGGATCAAGTCAGGTCTCCTGATTTGCAGGCAGATTCTTTACCATCTGAGCCACCAAGGAAGCTCTTAAAAATTGTATTGAGGTATAATTTACATGCTATAAAATCAATCACCTTGCAGGATTTCACCTGTTCTCAGTAATTTTTATCAAATTTTCCCAGTTGTACAACCATCACCATAATCCAGATTTAGACCATTTCCATCAGTCTCTTAAGGTTTCTTGTGCTGTTTTTGTAGGCTTCCCTCATAGCTCAGTCGGCAATCATTAATCTCTTTGCTGTCTCTTTAGATTTGCCTTTTCTGGAAAAATGGAATCATATGGATGTTCTGGACATTCTCTGCCAAGTCTTCATGTGGACATATGTTTTCATTTCTCTGGGTTGCTACCTAGGCATGAAGGATTGCTGGGTGGTATGGTAAATTTATCTATATCAGAAGAAATTGCCAAAGTGTTTGCCAAACTGGCTGTTCCATTTTACATTCCCACCAGCGATAAGTGATTGGGGTTCCTCTTTCTCCTCATCCTCACAAAAGTTCGTTACTATCTTTTTTAGTATAGCCATTCCAGGGGATGTAAAACAGTATCTTATTATGGCTTTAATTTGCATTCTCTAATGACTAACGATGTTGAACATCTTTTCATGTGCTTATTGGCTTTCTCATCATATCTTTAGTAAAGTGCATATTCACAACTTTTAAAATTCAGTTATTTGTTTTTCTTCTTACTATTGAATTGTAAACACTTTTATATATTTTCAAATACAAGTCTTTTAGCAGATATATGATTTGCAAATATATCTACCAGTCTGTGATTTGTCTTTTCATTTTCTTAATGATGTCTTTTGAAATGCAAAGGTTTTTGATTTTGCTGAAATCTGTTTTACCTTTTTTTCTTTTATGGATTGTGCACTTGGTAGCATGTCTAAGAAATCTTTGCCAAACCCAAGATCACAAAGATGTTTTTATAGTTTTAGTTCTAACCATAAATGTTATTTTGAACATTAAGATTATTTGTAACAAATACAAATAAATGCAATTGCAGGACCATAATGTATTTTAACCTGTCATTTAATGAAATATTGCCAAATTGCACTTCATAGAGCTTGGAACAATACATAATTCTAATGAGTGCCTATTGTTTCATACACAACCCAAAAGTGCACTACTAAGCTTTTTCAACTTTGTAAATCAGATAAGTTAAAATGGCATCTTGGCTTAATTTTAATTTGCATTTTCCTAATTTAAAAAGGGATTGAATCATTTGCTTTTCCTGCTCATGAAATATAGGCTCATATCCTTTGATTGTCTTATTGACTTGCAACAATCCTTTACATATTTGGAAAACTAGATCTTTTGTTTATATATTAGTTGCAAATATTTTCACAGTGTTATTATTTGGGTTTTGACTTTATGGTTTGACTTTATGGTTGGTTTTCTACACACATTTTACAAACATTTGCATGTAGTAGAATTCACTGTTCTTTTATGGCTTCTAGGTTGTTTCACATTTTAAAATGCCTTCTCCCATTCTAAGATTATTCTTTTAAAACTTTTCTTCCATTAATTCCTCTAGCATTTTCCTGGTTTATATATTTAAATCTCTGATCCATCTTAGACTAATTTAACCCAAGGTGTAAAGGTCTAATACATTGGCTAACTTTTAAATCACATAGCTACCCACTTAATCTGGAACTATTTATTGAAAAATCCACATTATGCACATTGATTTTAAATGCTCCACTCTCACCAGATTGTAAGCTCCAAAAAGGAAGACTTGTATTTTTTTTTCCACTATTGTAGCTTGAGGAGCTAAAACAATGCTAGAACATAACAGGCACTCTAAGATTGCTCAACATTTGGTATGTACATGTTCGTGTCTGTGTGTGTGTTAAAATAAAGTAAAACACCATTTAAACCATTTTTAAGTGTACTATTCAGTGGCATTAAACACATCCACGATGTTGTGCAACCATCAGCACTCTCTCATTTTCATGACTTTTTCATTATATTGAAGAAACACTTTACCTATTAAAAGATAATTCCCTATTCCTTCCTCTCCCCATTCCCTGGTAACCTCTATTTAACTTTCTGTCTTTATGAATTTGCCTACTCTAGGTACCACATATAAGCAGAGGCATATAGTATTTATCCTTTTCTGTCTGGCTTATTTCACTTAGCATGATGTTCTCAAGGTTCATTCATGTTGTAGCATGTATCAAAATTTCCTTCCCTTATAAGGTTTAATAATAATCATGTGTATGTATATGCCACATTCTGTATGTCCATTCATCTGTCAATGGACATTTGGGTTGTTTCCACCTTCTGCCACCCACTCCAGTGTTCTTGCCTGGAGAATCCCAGGGAAGGGGGAGCCTGGTGGGCTGCCATCTATGGGAGTCACACAGAGTCAGACACAACTGAAGTGACGAAGTAGCAGCAGCAGCAGCAGCAGCAGCAGCACCTTCTGCCTACTACAAATGATGTTGCTATAAACAGTGCTGTACAAATAACTATTTCTTTGATGTATTTAGCCAGAAGTAGAATTGCAGCATCATATGATAATTCTGTTTAACTCTTTAAGGAACACCAAACTTTTTCTTAAGTACTCCAGTAGTTTACATTCACAAGGGTCCCTATTTCACCACGTCCTCACCAAGACTTATTTTCTTTTTACTTTTTCATAATCACCTTCCTAAGATGGATGAGGTGGTACTTCATTGTAGTCTTGACTTGCACTTCTCTAATGATTAGTGACATTGAGCACCTCTTCATGCGCTTTTTGGCTATTTGCATATCTTCTATAGAACACTATTTATTCAAGCCCATTGTCCATTCCTTAATCAAGTTTGAGGTTTTATTGTTGAGTTATAGACTTTTTAATATAACTGGATATAATTTTTTACATCAGTAATGTGATTTACAAATACTTTCCATCACTGTAGGTATTGTCTTTTCATCTGCACTTGAAAAGTATGCTCCATTTTTTTGCCTCTGTGTAACTTCAGAGTACCCTTGAGGATCTGCATCCTCTTCACCTGACAAGAAAACTGCAACCCAATCAAAGACAGCATATTTGAACACACTGCCTGACACCTAATAAGAGCTCACAAGTTTCGGTTATTGTTAATGCTACTGTTGCTTCACAGACAAAAATGATCTATGAAGAATCATAGAAGCTGTTTCAGTAAGGCACATCGGTGCGAAAAATAGAAAGCAGAAGTCCCTAGATGCCTTAGCAGCGCCAGGGTTCACCACCTCATAGCTATTGCCGATACATGGGTTTCCCAGGCCCGTTTATTACTACCGACCTCCGAAACATCACTTTCCCAGATCAACGCGACCCGCTCCCAACACAACCGAGCCCAAGGCCGCTTCCGGCCACTTCCGCCCGGGCGCCGCCAGTTAGTGCATGCGCTGTGGGAATGTTTGCGCGCCCCTCCCAGCACAGGGCGACACACCCAGCTTCCGGCGCCCGGATGAAATTGCACAAGGCTTGGCGCCTAGTCGTGACGTCAGTTCCGGTTGCCTTGCTGAATCGGAAGTGGGAGCTCTTCGGCCACTGAGACTCTGTCGTGTCGTCGCTGCTGGCCTTTCAGGTAAGAGAGGATATGGCTGAAGGGGAGGGGATCGTTGAGTCTGCAGTGTGATTTTTTTTTTCCTCTCCTAGTCGGATGCCAGTCCAAATCTTTGCACGCTTACCTCCTCCAAATTCTCCTGTCCTTTCCTGAACACTGGCTCTCCTTCATGAACTTCGACCTTGTCTGGTTTGGGAACCCCCTTACAGTGCTCCTGTTTCTGGCATTTCTGCCCCTCGTTGCCATTCTGCTCCTGGAAAAGGCCAGAATCCTGGCCTTGCATTATCCTTGGCTTTCCTTGTCTAGAACGTGCCCCGAGTGCGTAGGTCTCCCTGTGTGCCGCGAATCCCTTATGGAACCTGGGGTGATAAAATATAAAGAGGAGACAGCAGATACCCTGGTGCTAAAGAAGAGAAAACTAAACTTGGGTCCCTGTAGTCAAACCAGTTGAATCCATATTGCAAGGTGTTGACATTTGTTAAGGCAAGTGATCATTCACCCCTCAAAACTCTCCTCTTCCTCTGCTTCTTGCTCCCTCAGCATTTGGGTTTAGAGAACACTTCTAAAATTAAGTAACCAAACTCAGAAGCTTATATTTGATGGGTATTCTCTTTGGAATCAGCTTTTCACTCCAAGAACAAGGATATGTACGTTTAGTCTCACAGCCATAGGCTGTTTTGGTCTCACATGGGAGCCCTCTTATAAAATGGGACCCAGGAAGGAATGCTGTCTGCTTTGCGACTTGATGAGATCCTTCTAGTTTGATGTAATGGAAGGATCTGTTGACACGTAGAGGCCTGAAAGGATTATTGGGTGGCGCGTGTAACAGTGAAATCATTTTTTAAAATTCTTTTTCGGTTTGATCTATGTATTACTCGGGGCTCCCAAGTGGTGCCGTGGTAAAGAACCCACCTGCTAATGCAGGCAGGCTCAGAAGACTCGGGTTCTATCCGTGCCTTGGGAAGGTCCTCTGGAGTAGGAAACGGCAACCCACTCCAGTCTTGCCTGGAAAATTCCATGGACAGAGGATCTGGGTGGGCTACAGGTAATGGGGTCCCAGAGTGAGACACAGCTGGGCAACCGTGTGGGTGCGTGCAAGAAATACACGTATTACTTGCCAGGAAAGAAACCTTATGGAGTATGATTTAATAAAGCTTGATTTTGATAGTCTCATTTTTGTGAAGTATTCCAAGTATTTCTGTTTAAAAGCAATACCAAGTTTGATGTTAAAACATTTATGTGGTCATCTCTTTAAATACTGACAGTGCCCCCTTAAGAGGATTAGCCATATTCTTTATAAACAAAAGATTAACTCAGGGGAGGGCAAGAAGATTGTATAGGACTGGAAGTAAACAACTTTTATAAATGTAGAGCCTTGCAGTACATCTATCAGAAATGTGTTTTTAAAGGGGATGTATTGGGGGAATTCCCTGGGAGTCTGTGGTTAGGACTCTGCACTTTCATTGCCAAGGGCCCAGATTCAATCCCTGGTTGGATAATTAAGATCCTGCAAGCCTCACGGCCAAAAGTAAATAAATAAAGAGGATGCATTTCAAAAATCAAATCCAAATACTTCTAAGAACTGGTAGATGTGTCATGCCAAAGACTGACTACAGGATAGTGCTTTATCTTTGTATGGTAGTTGAAAGGAGATTATAAATTCCCAGTGATATTGAATATTAAACAATATCAATGTTCCATTTTATCAGACCTTTCTTTTGGAGTGGGTCACATCTGGGTGCTCTTTTTACATTTGTGAGATCCTTGACCAAATCTAAACTGACATCCCCACAAAGGTTCCATCAAATGATGAGTCCTCCCTTTTCGTGTAAAACTTTCCTGGTTGCACAGTTAGCTCCTTTTCCATGAAAACAATTGTTGCATAGATTTGAAGTACATATGAGAAGATGAGCTTAATGAGGTAGGCAAAGCCCTTTTTGTCTTTCATCATGGATGACAACAGAGTTTTATTTCCATTCTCTGTTCTACACATGCTGAGATACCAAAGGGTCACAAGTGTCTGGCCTGATACCTTGACCTTCCACTGTAACCCAAGAGAAACAGTAAAACCCTTACCTTAAAGTAGGATTGCGGGTGCTGCTATTGATTACAAGAAGGTCAGGAGTAATTACATGTAAGATTGACTCATTTGATGCATGTTTTGGATTTTGCGTTTATGGAATATACCAGACATAAGAAAAAAATAATTAGGTATGAGTCTGTACTCAGATTGCTTACCTTCCAGTAAGAAAGAAGATCTGCATTAGGAATACAATGTAGAAAATTTTAAGTCCTGTTGATATAGATAAAATGTCATGGGAAGCTAACTTTTTGTGGACCATTTTAAGTCTTTATGGAATTTGTTGCAATATTGCTTCTGTTTTATATTTTGTTTTTGTTTTTTACTGTGAGGCATGTGGAGTCTTAGCTCTCGGAACAGGGAGGACAAGGAATTGAACCTACACCCCCTGCATTGGGAGGTGAAGTCCTAACCACTGGGTTACCAGGGAAGTCTTAAGCTAGCTTTATGTAATGTGACAGTGTATTATTGAGAAAGGAAGAAATAATGCCATTTATGATGACAAATCCTCTTTATGTCTCTTTATAGTCATAGAGCCCATATGTGTCCTACGTTCTAATTCTTGGCTTTTGATTTCCTTCCTTTCTGCATAGATGGTGCAAGTGATGCATCTCCTTTGTACTAATCTGAACTCTTTTCAGTTGTATTTTTAAAAACTCATTTGAACTGGCTCCCACAGTGTAGGGAAATCTGGCTTTTTTATACCTGAGAAGGCTTTTTCCATCTTACATGTCTTTTCCTGCATGTTGGTTTAGTTTTAGGCGAGGCTTTCTTTAGATGGTGGAAAGACGGCAACTCCGGGTTCCTGTCTTACCAGCCTAGCAACCTAAGCAGGAAAAAAAAAAAATGAATTTCCTTTTCTGTTTGTTGGTTTAGCCAAAGGCCTGAAGCTAGTGTTCACTGTTTAGGTTGGTGCAAAAGTAATTGCGGTTTGTGCATTGTTGCACCATTTGATATTGGAATACATTCTTAAATGTGGTTATGTTATACATCATTTTAATGTGCATTTCTTACTTAATTTTTTTTGCTAATGACTTATTACTTGCTATTTATTTTATATTTATTTTAGACTATGTAAATGATGTTAGACAAAGCAAATTTGAGCGATTTTCTTATGCAAGTTCAAAATGGGTCGTAAAGCAGTGGAGACAACTCGAAACATCAAACTCATTTGGCCCAGGAACTAATGAATGTACAATGCAATGGTGGTTCAAGTTTTGCAAAGGAATTGAGAGCCTTGAAGATGAGCGTAATGGCCAGCCATCAGAAGTTGACAGCAGCCTATTGAGAGGATCATCAAAGCTGATCCTTTACAACTACATGTTTTAAGAAGTTGCCAAAGAGCTCAGTGCTGACCATTTTCATTCGGCATTTGAAACAAACTGGAAAGTTGAAAAGGCTCGATAAGTAGGTGCCTCATGCGCTGACCGCAAATCAAAAAAGTCGTCCTTTTGGAATGTCGTCTTGTCTTATTCTATGCAACAACAACAAACCATTTCTCAATCAGATTGTGACATGCAACAAAAAGTGGATTTTATATGACAACCAGTGACATCCAGCTCAGGGGTTGCACTGAGAAGAAGCTGCAAAGCACTTCCCAAAGCCAAACCTACACCCCAAAAAAAGGTCATGGTCACTGTTTGGTGGTCTGCTGCCAGCCTGATCCACTACAGCTTTCTGAATTCCAGAGAAACCATTACATCTGAGAAGTATGCTCAGCAGATTGACGAGATACACCAAAACCTGCAATGCCTGCAACTGGCATTGGTCAACAGAAAGGGCCCAATTCTCCACAACTCCCGACAACACATCACACAACCAACGATTCGAAAGTTAAATGAATTGGGCTATGAAGTTTTTGTTTTGTTTTTTTAATTGAAGGATAATTGCTTTACAGAATTTTGTTGCTTTCTGTCAGACCTTAACATGAATCAGCCATAGGTATACATATGTCCCCTCCCTCTTGAACCTCCCTCTTGAACCTCTCTCCCATCTCCCTTCCTATCCCACCCGTCTAGGTTGATGCAGAGCCCCTGTTTGAGTTCCCTGAGACATACAGGAAATTCCCATTGGCTGTTTTATTTTACATATGGTAATGTAAGTTTACATGTTACTCTCTCCTCCCCTCTCCCCATGTCCATAAGTCTGTTCTTTATGTCTGTTTCTCCATTGCTGCCCTGCAAATAAATTCTTTGGTACCATCCTGCTGCTGCTGCTGCTGCTGCTAAGTTGCTTCAGTCATGTCCAACTCTGTGATCCCATAGACGGCCTCTCATCAGGCTCCCCTGTCCCTGGGATTCTCCAGGCAAAAACACTGGAGTGGGTTGCCATTTTCTTCTACAGTGCGTAAAAGGGAAAGTGAAGTTGCTCAGTCATGTCCAACTCTTAGCAACATCGTGGACTGCGGCCTACAAGGCTCCTCCATCCATGAAATTTTCCAGGCAAGAGTACTGGAGTGGGGTGCCATTGCCTTCTCCGACCGTCCTTCTAGATTCCATATATATGCATTAGTATACAATATTTATCTTTCTTTTTCTGATTTATTTCACTCTGTATAATAGGCTCTAGGTTCATTCACCTCATTAGAACTGACTCAAATGTGTTCTTTTTTACGGCTAATAGTCCATTGTGTATATGTATAACAACTTCTTTATCCATTCATCTGTCAGTGGACATCTAGGTTCCTTTCATATTCTAGCTATTGTAAATAGTGCTGCAATGAACATTGGGGTACATGTGTCTTTTTCAATTTTGGTTTCCTTGGGGTATATGCCTAGGAGTGGGATTGCTGGGTCATAGGGTGGTTTTATTCCTAGCTTTTAAAGGAATCTCCTTAGTGTCTTCTGTAGTAGCTGTATCAATTTACGTTCCCACCAACAGTGCAAGAAGTTTTGCCTCATCCACCATATTCACCTGACCTCACACCAACCTACTAGCACTTCTTCAAGCATCTCAACAACGTTTTGCAAGGAAAATACTAACACAACCTGCAGGATGCAGAAAATGCTTTCCAAGAGTCCATCGAATCCTGAAGCATTTATGCCACAGGAACAAACATTTATTTCTTGTTGGCAAAAATGTGTTGATTGTAATGGTTCCTATTTTAATTAATAAAGATGTATTAGAGCCTAGTTATAATGATACAAAATTCATGGTCTGAAACCGCAATTCTGTTTGCACCAATCTAATAACAGGCCTTGCTAGAGAATTGGTGCCCACTCCTAAATCAGTCCCTTTGGCTAGAGACTGCTGTATTCATTTTGGCCAAGCCAGATTCATATGCCCATTCCTAGAGCTAGCGGTTGAGGTCATCCCTTCTGAACATGTGGACTGGGAGCAGAGTGGATCCTCAAAGGAAAACTGAGGGTGTCATGTTGAAAAAAGAAATTGATATTTTGGAGACAGAAAAATAATAAGAGCTCACTACACTTTTTGCATTCCTCTGGGTACCTCAGGATAGAGGTAGGGTGGTGGTCAGCTAACAGTGACACAATTCTTGGTGCTTCCACATGAATTAAGGGAAGTAAGTAAGGGCAATGCCAAAGAACGTTCAAACTATCATACAATTGTGCTCATTTCACATGCTAGCAAGGTAATGTTCAAATCCTTCAAGCTAGGCTTCAACAGTATGTGAACCGAGAACTTTCAGAAGCACAAGCTGGATTTAGAAAAGGCCGAGGAAACAGATCAAATTGCCAACTTGCTTTGGATCATAGAAGCAAGGGAATTCCAGAAAAACATCTGTTTCCTTGACTATGCTAAAGCCTTTGACTGTGTGGATCACAACAAACTGTGGAAAACTCTTCAAGAGATGGGAATTAACCTGATGACCTTACCTGTCTCCTGCAAAACCTGTGTGCAGGTCAAGAAGCAACAGTTAGAACCGTACGTGGAACAAAGGACTGGTTCAAAATTGGGAAAGGAGTATATGAAAGCTGAATGTTGTCACCCTGCTTATTTTACTGCTATGCATTGTACATCATGGGAAACACCAGGCTGGATGAACCACAAGCTGGAATCAAGATTGCCGGGAGAAATATCAGGAACCTCAGATGTACAGATGACACCACCCTAATAGCAGAAAGCGAAGGGGAATTGAAGAGCGTCTTAATTAAGGTGAACAAGGAGGGTAAAAAAGCTGGCTTAAAACTCAACATTCAGAAAATGAAGATTATGGCATCTGATCCCATTACTTCATGGCAAATAGATGAGGGAAAATTAGAAATGGTGACAGATTTTATTTTCCTGGGCTCCAAAATCACTGTGGATGGTGGCTGCAGCCATGAAATTAAATGACACTTGCTCATTGGAAGAAAAGCTATGACAAACCTAGACAGCATATTAAAAAGCAGAGATATCACTTTGCTGACAAAGGTCCATATATTCAAAGCTGTGATTATTCCAATAGCAATGTATGAATGTGAGAGTTAGATTATGAAGAAGGCTGAGCACTAAAGAATTGATATTTTCAAACTGTGGTGCTGGAGAAGACTCTTGAGGGTCCCTTGGATAGCAGGGAGATAAACCAGGCAATCTTAAAGGAGTTCATCCCTGAATTTTCATTGGAAGGGCTGATGCTGAAGCTGAAACTCAAATACTTTGGCCACCTGATGGAAAGAATCAACTCATTGGAAAACACTGTTGCTGGGAAAGATTAAGAACAGGAGGATAAGGGGGCAACAGAGGATGATCTGGATGGATGGCATCATGGAATCAATGGACATGAGTCTGAGCAAACACCAGGAGATAGTGATGGGCAGGGAAGCCTGGTGTGCTGCAGTCCCTGGAGTCACAGAGTCAGACACAACCTAGCAACTGAACAACAGTGCAGTGTTTAAAGAGAAGGAAAGACCTCGCAAGGATTGTTAATTCCAACTTTAAGTATGCTGTCTTTCTTTTTTGCATGATTAAGCTCAACTAAACTATACATAATAAAAAGTAAAATACATAGAGCAACATCTAACCTTTCAGTTCTTTGAAGTAGTCAAGGCCAGCAGCACGCTGAGACGAGACTAGACTGTCATTACAACTCAGGAACCATTAGCTTTTAGACAGAAAGCTCAACAGAGGAGCACGAAGCAACAGGTAGAGATGCCTCAGAACTGTCAAAAAGTGTTATAGTCTCTCTCCAAAAAAGAGTAACTTTTCCGATTTGTATTAGCTTTTGTTAGTGTCCCCAATTAAAGGTAAACCAAATGTTCTTTTTTCCTCCTGCCTTGTATCCCTGACCCCACTGCTTCTAAGAACCTCTGTCCTTGTAGCAGTTCAGCATCCTCGTGAGCAGAATATTCATACCCTTTGTCTCTTCTCACCCTTTTCAGGGTTGTATTTCTATGCTGTGGCCTTAAATTTCAAAAGGGGAGAAAGCCTTTCAGGGAGCTCTGCTCATCCCGCTATACCCCGAGTCCCCTTGGCGCTTGGATGAGGAAATGTTATCAGAAGAGTGCAAATGCAGGCTCAGTCAGCTCCTCTAAATACCTTTGAGGTATATATCTATTTCATATTACACAGTAGGAATTGTGTTTCTTCAGTATTGTAAAAGCCAGATAAACAGGGAAGATTAAGTGTAGAATTAAGCAAAGACCATTTAGTTCTTGGAGAAAGAAACATCAGTAGTCATAAGCCAGGAAGTAGAGATGGATTGCTTAATATAGATTTAAAACCCATGATATGCTCCTAATCTGATTCGTATCCTGGTTTGCAATTCCACCTCTGACATATAGACTTCCATTTAGTTTCTGTGTAGCTGAAGAGTTCCTGGCTCCAACCCTTAAGTCACAGAAGCCTGAGCAAGCACAAGCACCACTTTATGTTCATTCTGAATGAGAACTAGTCAGCCAGCCTAGAGATTTATGGGAAATCCATAGTTTTTATCATGTTTAAGTGCCACGTTGTTACAACTAGTAGCTCGAGTTTCCTCTTTGACTCTCTATTTAACCTATTTTTTTTAAGGTATAGCAAATAGAACATGTCAACAGATAAATGCATTCCTGAGCATCTTTTAAGTTTCTTGGTTTTAGCCACCCCCAGATCAGGCCAGCTTGTCCAGTTGGTCAGTTTGTAACCATTTTGCCAAAAACACCTTGAATCTTGGAACAAAAGTTGGCAAGTCTTACCCAAAGCCTTTTAAAATGTACCGTAGTCAAGGAATGGGAAAAGAAGCAACTATGATTTTATCACAACTGTTGTGTTATCTGCCCTTCCACATCTTAATACCTGTCCTTTCTGTAGCCCCTCCCCCTAGGTCTGGATGGAGGATACTTTGAAGTGAAATGACAGACCAGGAGAATAACAACAACATCTCAAGTAACCCCTTTGCTGCTCTTTTTGGCTCCTTGGCTGATGCCAAACAGTTTGCAGCAATCCAAAAGAGCAGCTGAAGCAGCAATCTGGTAAGTGGAGGAGCCAATAGCAGCAGATGAGATGACCTAGAATGGAGTCTTACCAAATTAAGTATTCTTTGGGTCCTTAATTGCAAATGGAATTTATATTTAGGGCAGAAGTTAGTATTTTGTTCGTATTTGTTGTTTGTTTGGTTTGGCGGACTTCTCCTTGTCCTATCCCTGGCTTACAAAGACCAGAGAACAGGTGGTTCTAGAGTAACAGATGCCCGTCATGCTCCCAAAGCTGTCAAGCTTTCTTGTTTTACAAATCACCTAGCGAAAGATACTTAACAAAGATGCTAAAAACATAGGAAACTGAGGTTATAGTGGTGGGTGTGGGAAACAAGTCACATGCAGCTGTAGACAGCAGGTGTGTTAAAGGAAGACTTAGAGCCTTCTAGCCTGTAGAGAAATGAGATCTGTTCTTAAACCCAGTGCTTCAGAGCCTTATCTCAAGCAAAATGCTTCTTTCATTACATGTTCATAGCTTACTGCTTTTAGAACAGACTTCTAGGAAAATCTGATGCTTACCCTTCATGTGAAAAAAATTAGGACAATATCTTACTAATCAGAAAAGTGATTTTCCTCATCTGGGACCAAAGTCAAGATCAAGTCTAACTTCCTCCCTATAGGTAATATATGAACTAGAAGAATTAGGATGCTGTTTCCCAAATATATTAGTTTTCTGAGCATATGCACAAACTTTCAGGCCAGAAATTGCACCCTTTCTCCTCCCTCCAAAAAAGAAACTGTGTTTTTATTTTTAGGAAAGGAGAAACATTTATACTTTGCCTTTATTTTGTTTATTTCAGAAATGTTGAGATATGTACACTTCTGTGTACATATGGCCTTACTCTCTGATTAGGATTGAATAAAAAAGAAGTGAGAGCAAGACAGATGAGTAGTAGACAGACAGATGAAACAGAAAAGAAATACATGTAATGCTGACCTTGTTAACATGATGGAAAGAGGAAGCTCTGAGTCTCAGTCTCTGAAAACTTTTCCAGTTTCTAAAACATAGGCTCAGAATGGGAACCCTTGGATTAGGAGATTGTAGGAGATTAAAGAGTGTGGAATTGGAAAAATAAGGAAATGAGAAAAAAATTTTAAGTATGTGGTTGAGGGAAATTTTGCTAATCAGCACCTGTCACTCTTGGAATTCAGAGGAGACCTTAATGGTATAGGAATAGAGCAACTGAACACTCATCCTTCTGGCCATAAACAGACATAAGGCTGGCTAGGACTGGGAGCATTGCAGTGGGAACAAGTCAGGTGCGTGCCTTTCTGTTACTATTTTGGCACCTCATTGTCTTAGTTTGTTTACACTGAGTTTGCCAGGTCACCAGGTCTAACCTGTTTTCCTCCAGCAGCTCGTACTCTAACAAAACCTTTGACCTCCTGTAATGAGCTTCACTTTTGCTCAGTTCACCACACTGAAGCAACTCTGCATCTGAGAATTTTGCCCAAGCAGCCAAAAATAAATAAAAATTAAAAAATAAGAAAAATGTGTTCTCTTAAAATCAGGGAAAAGCCATATATTTAATATAATTAAAGGCCTGTTGATCTATTAGATAATTCTTTGCTCACTAGGATTGTGTAGGGAAGATAGTATTGCTACTTTTGGCATTATGGAATACAGTTAATTATGAGTAGAAAAAAATAAAACTTCGTTTTTGAAATATAGTAGATTTTATAACCAGGGATTTCAGAATTCTGTACTTAAGATGTTTCCTGATATAACTCAATAACAAAAAACCCAAACAATCCAATTTAAAAATGGGCAGAGGATCTGAATGAACATTTTTCCAAAGATGACATATAGATGGTCAACATTTGCATGAAAAAGTGCTCAACATCATTAATTGGGGCAATGTAAATCAAAACCACTACATGCTTGTTAGAATGGTTATTATCAAAAAGACAAGAAATAATAAGTGTTGCAAGGATGTGGAGCAAAGGGCACCCTTATGCACTGTTGGTGGGCTTGTAAGTTGGTTCAGCCACTGTGGAAAATATCAGCATGGAGGTTCTAAAAAAATTTAATGTAAAGCTACCATATGATCCAGCAATTCTACCTCTGGATATTTATCCAGAGAAAACAGAAACACTAATTGGAGAAGATATATGCACCCCCATGTTCATTGCAGCATTATTCATGTGGACAGTAGATGGGCCTTGAGGGCATTGTGCTGAGGCAAATGAGTCAGAGAAAGACAAAATACCATATGACCTCACTTACACTGGAATATTAAAAAAAAAAAAAAACAACAAGCAGACTAGATTTGGGGTTGCCAGAGGCAGGGGTTGGGGGTGACAAAACTGGTAAAGAGTTCCAAAAGGTACAAACTTCCAGTAATAGTCATAAGGGTGCAGTGAACAGCATGGTGACTGTAGTTAACAATACTGTATTGCATGTGTATTTGAACGTTGCTAAGAAAGTAGATGTTAAAAGTTCTTACCATAAGAAAAAAATTATAGCTATTTAGGGTGACATAGGGGCTTCCCAGGTGGCTGCTGCTGCTGCTAAGTCACTTCAGTCGTGTCCGACTCTGTGCGACCCCATAGACGGCAGCCCATGAGGCTCCCCCGTCCCTGGGATTCTCCAGGCAAGAATACTGGAGTGGATTGCCATTTCCTTCTCCAATGCATGAAAGTGAAACGTGAAAGTGAAGTCGCTCAGTTGTGTCAACTCTTAGCGACCCCATGGACTGCGGTGGCCCTCCTCCATCCATGGGATTTTCCAGGCAAGAGGGCTGGAGTGGGGTGCCATTGCCTTCTCCGTCCCAGGTGGCGCTAGTGGTAAAAAATCTTAACTGCCAATGCAGGAGATAGAAGAGGACGTGGGTTCAGTCCCTGGGTTGGGAAGATCTCCTGGGGGAGGGCATGGCAACCCACTCCCATATTCTTGTCTGCAGAATCGCATGGACAGAGGATCCTGACGGGCTACACAGTCCATGGGATCGCAAAGAGTTGGACACAACTGAAGTGACTTAGCATACACGCATGTACCGTGATAGATGTTAACCTGATTTATTGTGGTGATCATTTAACAATATATACAAATTTTGTCATGTTGTACACCTGAAATGAATATATGCCAATGATACCTTAATTAAAAAAAAAAAAAATACCATATGACCTCACTTACACTGGAATATTAAAAAAAAAAAAAAACAACAAGCAGACTAGATTTGGGGTTGCCAGAGGCAGGGGTTGGGGGTGACAAAACTGGTAAAGAGTTCCAAAAGGTACAAACTTCCAGTAATAGTCATAAGGGTGCAGTGAACAGCATGGTGACTGTAGTTAACAATACTGTATTGCATGTGTATTTGAACGTTGCTAAGAAAGTAGATGTTAAAAGTTCTTACCATAAGAAAAAAATTATAGCTATTTAGGGTGACATAGGGGCTTCCCAGGTGGCTGCTGCTGCTGCTAAGTCACTTCAGTCGTGTCCGACTCTGTGTGACCCCATAGACGGCAGCCCATGAGGCTCCCCCGTCCCTGGGATTCTCCAGGCAAGAATACTGGAGTGGATTGCCATTTCCTTCTCCAATGCATGAAAGTGAAACGTGAAAGTGAAGTCGCTCAGTTGTGTCAACTCTTAGCGACCCCATGGACTGCGGTGGCCCTCCTCCATCCATGGGATTTTCCAGGCAAGAGGGCTGGAGTGGGGTGCCATTGCCTTCTCCGTCCCAGGTGGCGCTAGTGGTAAAAAATCTTAACTGCCAATGCAGGAGATAGAAGAGGACGTGGGTTCAGTCCCTGGGTTGGGAAGATCTCCTGGGGGAGGGCATGGCAACCCACTCCCATATTCTTGTCTGCAGAATCGCATGGACAGAGGATCCTGACGGGCTACACAGTCCATGGGATCGCAAAGAGTTGGACACAACTGAAGTGACTTAGCATACACGCATGTACCGTGATAGATGTTAACCTGATTTATTGTGGTGATCATTTAACAATATATACAAATTTTGTCATGTTGTACACCTGAAATGAATATATGCCAATGATACCTTAATTAAAAAAAAAAAACAACAAGATGTTGACTGACTTGAGATGTTCACTAATAAGTTAACATCCAAAATTAACCTCCCCCGCTTGGTGACATTTATCATGTATACTTGGTTTTCTCTTGACAAGAGCATTGTAACTGTTAATGACTTACACTTTCAGATGAACTCCCAGCCAGCCCAGATGACTCGGATAATAGTGTGTCAGAGAGCCTGGATGAATTTGATTACTCTGTGGCTGAGATCAGCCGCTCATTCCGTTCACAGCAGGAAATATGTGAGCAACTCAACATCAATCACATGATCCAAAGGATCTTCCTCATCACTCTGGACAACAGTGAGTTACAGATTTGCAGCCAGTGGATTCACTACTCTGCCTTTCCTGCTTGGGCTAAGGATTCACTCTTAAACTTACTGTATCTGATGGTTAAACCCACCAAACTCCCGGGAACACAGGGTTTATTTATATTTTCAAGGAGCTTTTATTAAAGCAGTATTTTAACACACATACAACTTTCGTTTCTGTTTTGATTCTGACTGGCCCGTGTAGCTTCTGCTGCCTTTTCTACTTTAAAAGGGCTGTGGGAATGGTAGCCAAGTCTGTTTTCTTCTCAGAGGTAATCTAAACATTTTGATGCAAGCCCCAAGAAGAATTAGATAGTGTTTCCCCTCTGTGCCCTGTCTGTAGTTAAACCCCCAAACTACTGCTGATTTACTCTTTAAATGTCATGATGTTAGGTTTATTACAAAGCATGTGCTTTTTGGGGTGGGGGTGGAAGGGGGTAAATCTGTAGATACTGTTCTGTGTGTCAAGATCACTCTGATAGTACCTGAGTCAAACTTCGGATTCGAGAGAAATGCTGTCAAGATCAGTTGTCTCTGTAAGGCAGAAGCATTATTCTTAACCTATCAGACTATAACCATTTCTCAGGTGACCCGAGCCTGAAAAGTGGGAATGGCATCCCCAGCCGGTGTGTGTATTTAGAAGAAATGGCAGTAGACCTGGAAGATCAAGACTGGCTTGATATGAACAACGTAGAGCAGGTACCATTCTTCCATCCTTACATGTGCCTTCAGTAAAAATCAGCCATGCAGCTGAACTCTCCTCTCCATTCTCCGGCCATGGCTTTCTTAGCTCTGTCTCTTACACTGTCTATGTTGTCCCTCTTTGGGATCTGCTCATCTACCCACGGTCCCATGTCCAAATCTACCCATCCTGCAAGACACAGTTAACAAGTCATTGCGTTTACAAAGCTACATCAGGTGTAAGTTATTTTCTCTCTGGGCACTTACAGTAATCTCTTGCATCTTTTACAAGAGTTGTCTCTTTCCATCCCATGTAGTGGGTTTTCTGTGTACCTCTCTTCTCTCTTCCATAGACATTTAACTTATTGAGGCCAAGGCCCCTCTCTTTTTTTATATCTTTTTCAAAATCAAAACTACATTTTACCTTGCAAGTGCTTAATTAATATTAAACGGATGAAAGTTTGGTAGGGAAGAACTTGACAACTTGTGGTTTAACTTCATGCATTGAAACTGTCTATATAAAGTCTGAGTGAAATCAGCAATCATGAAGAGTAGTAGATTTCACATATAAGTTTAATCTCTGATTCTCCACACTATTCAACAAATATCCTTTTAATGATTACTCTTTGCTTGGTACTATGCTAGACACTTAAGCTTGCTTTAGGATAACTATATAAACAATTAAATTTGTATACATAATTTTTTTTAATTGAGGGATAATTGCCTTACAATGTTGTCTTGGTTTCTGCTATACAACCATATGAATCATCTGTAAGTATTAATATACATAAATCCCTTTCCTCTTGAGCCTTCTCACCAACCCTCCCCATCCCACCTCTCTGAAACTGAGCTGAACTCCCTGTGTTATACAGCAACTTCCCACTAGCGTTTTATTTCTCACGTGGTAGTATATATGTCAGTGCTACTCTCTCAATTCACCCCACATTCCCCTTCCCTCCTCTGTGTCCACAAGTTCATTCTCTATGTCTGCATCTATATTCCTGCTCTTTTTTCCCTTTTACATTCTGTGATTCTCATAATTACCTGTGTCAAAATTATCTTTTATGTCTTGATACTCTAAAACTAACTGCAGTGGACAGGGATGGAGGTAGATAAATCAGGAGTTTGGAGTTAACAGATACACACTACTGTATACAAAATAGATAAACAGCAGAGACCAACTGTATAGCACAGGGAACTACATTCAATGTCTTATAATACCTATAATAGAAAAGAATCTGAAAAAGAATAGATATGTATGTGTGTATACGTAAATCACTTTCCTATATACCTGAAACTAACACAACATTGTAAATCAACTATACTTCAGTAAAAAAAATAAAATGTAAAAATAAATAAAAATTTTAAAATGTATTTATTTATGTAAAATGTAACGCAAAGTTACATTAACTTTGCAGTGATTTAGTATTCTTGTTTATTTGTTTTTCCTAATAGGCTGTCTTCACTCGCTTATTACTTCAAGATCCAGGCAACCATTGATTAACATGACTTCTTCTACAACACTGAATCTCTCTGCTGATCGAGATGCAGGGGAGAGGCACAGTTTTTGTTACCTTTATTCCTGCTTTCAAAGAGCCAAGGAAGAGGTAAAGGAATCATTAAGTACTCTTGGGTATGACGTAACCCAGAGGATTGGATCAATGTCTCTTATATTAATTTGTATACATCGTAGTGTATCTGGAACTGGATATCAGAGGTCCTGTTAGTTTGTTTTCTGAAGTTTTAGTCTCTCCTTTTCTGGGGCTTGGAGTCTTCCCCTTCCCGTTAACAAATGCCTCTTATTCTTTCTACAAACATCTTAAAAAAAATCATACCTTTATTAAAAAAATATCTGATAAATTCATTTCTTCTGAGGTGTATATAACAGAGTAGATTAAGCTTGATCACTTCCAGCAATAGAATTTCTAAGAGGTGATTCCTTAACCCAAGGAATGAACTCTCATGGCTTTTCAAGCATCCATAGCAAAGCCCTATTGTTTTGAGACACAGTGTCTTTCCCCTTTTGTTTGCTGTATCTGCCCTTGTGCCAGGTCACAGAGCTAGCATCTTCCCTCTCTTTGTTGCTGTTTCCAGATTACCAAAGTTCCAGAGAACCTACTACCCTTTGCAGTACAGTGCAGGAACCTCACTGTGTCCAATACCCGAACAGTCCTTCTCACCCCAGAGATCTATGTTGACCAAAACATCCACGAGCAGCTGGTAGATTTGATGGTGGAAGCCACCCTAGGAGGCCGTGAGTATATAAGCAAGATCTGTGAGCATCTTCATTTGATTTCTGTAACATTCCTCTGATTGCATTGAAAGGCCTCAGAGCCACTATGGTTCCAGCATAAATGAATAAAATGGGTTTCAATACCAGTAGAATTATCAAAATTTCAGCAAAGTAAAGAGCTGTGTGTAAAGGCATATAGAAATTCTTTTGGCCTTCCCTCATTTGTCTTCCATCAGATTTTGAAGGTGTAGCTGAGTTTCTGGATGAGGTCATTGAAGCCTTGATCTAGATGAGGAAGTTCGAACATTTCCAGAAGTCATGATTCCAGTGTTTGACATTTTATTGGGCCGAATCAAAGATCTAGAACTCTGCCAGATTCTGCTGTACGCATATCTGGACATTCTTCTCTATTTCACTAAGCAGAAGGATATGGCCAAGGTAGGTCTGAAAGTTCACATGTGTTCAGTTGAGTTGGAAGCTTATGCTTCCCTGTCCTGAGAGCAGAGTAATATTACCTGTTTTACAAGAAAGGTACATTGGTTGTTACATAGTCTTTTTTTGTTTTGTTTTGTTTAACTATGCTGTATGACTTGTGGGATCTTAGTTCCCCAATCAGGGGTCAAACCCACATCCCCTGCATTGGTAGATCCTTAACCACTGGACCACTAGGGAAGTCCCTGTTGTTGTATAGTCTTAACTCTTTGAAGCTCTCTCACCCCATCACTTACCTCACCATACAGACAATTGACTAGGACTTGTCTTTTCCTACAGGTTTTTGTAGACTACATTCAGCCCAAGGATCCAAGTAATGGACAGATGTACCAGAAGACCTTACTAGGAGTAATCTTAAATATCTCCTGCTTATTAAAGACACCGGGAGTCATAGAAAATCATGGCTACTTCCTGAACCCGTCTCGTTCCAGTCCCCAGGAGATCAAAGTACAAGAGGCCAACATTCATCAGGTGGAGCTGTTTCCTGTTGCATTCCAGTCCCCAGTCTCTTAAGTATTGTTTCTTCAGGAAGCAAATGCAGACAAGGCTGCTTGAGCCTTTTGGGAAAGCAGATTGATCTGGGTGACTCTCTGCTGTAATCGTGTAAAGAAATGGCCCTCTCTTTAGCATGCGCTAAGAGCAGAGGACAGACCCTTGTGTGGTTCAGAATAAGGTGCTACTGTTCTTTGCCCCGTGTTGTAGCACAGTCACCTGCTCTCAATTCTCATTTTCCTCACCAAGGTATTTCTTAAAACTTCAGCTCCTAAAATCTTCTGAATGAACTCCAGCTTAAAAGCCAAATTGTTTTCCTTTTCTCCTTTCCCCTATGTCATCTCTGTTTGGGCTTCCTAGCGTAAATTATATGGTGGAAGTCTGGTCAACATATGGCAATCAGTGGTTGAATTGGGGGCAGTTTAAATCTCCCATCATCACACCTTTCTAAAGCAGAGGTTGGCAAATTATAGCAGTGGTCAAATCCAGCCTGCTGCCTTTTTTTGTAAGTAGTTGTATTGAACCTAGCCGTACTTCTGTGTATTGTTTATGGCTTGACTTTATGCCGCAGTGGTAGAGTTGAATAGGTGCTACAGAGACCATATGGCATGCAAAGCCGAAAATAATTATCATCTGGCCTTCAGAAGAGAAACTTGACCAGCCCCGACTCTGCTGCTGCTACTGCCCCTCCTCTAAAGCTATGTAAATGCTAGCTGTAGTTTGGCAGCTCGTCAGGAAGACTTACACGTGCCCAGAATTACTATTTTTTTGTTTAATTAGAAATGGGGTGGGGGCAGGGTAAGGCACAGGGAGAGTAAGGGAAAGATCAGGATTCATGTATTTTTGGAAATCACCAGTGGCTAAGGTTTGAGAGTAACAAATACTGGGATTGTGCAACTGGAATGTTCTGTGGTTGTGTTTTCTGGTTAAACAGTTCATGGCTCGGTTCCATGAAAAGATCTACCAGATGCTGAAGAACCTACTCCAGCTCTCTCCAGAAACCAAACACTGTATCTTGTCCTGGCTCGGAAACTGTTTGCATGCAAACGCAGGCCGCACCAAGATCTGGGCCAATCAGATGCCAGAAATCTTCTTCCAAATGTATGCCTCGGATGCCTTCTTTCTGAATCTGGGTGCTGCTCTCCTGAAGCTATGCCAGCCATTTTGCAAACCCAGATCCTCTCGGATCCTCACCTTTAATCCTACTTACTGTGCCCTGAAGGAGTTGAATGATGAAGAACGAAAAATAAAAAATGTACACATGAGAGGTAGGGGGGAGCTGGTCTTCTCAAAACTGTGTGTGTATAACATAAGGCCTTCACTTCCATATCCTGGTCCACAAAGGTCCCTCTTTCTCAAAGAAGATAAGGCAAAAACAAAAGCTGTTATAAATTCTTAAAGACAGACTTTTAAAAACTGATAGTTTTAGATGTTATGCTTTACTGAGACCTTCTCTCTGAATTTGGCAGACTTGGATATTCACTCATTCATTCTTAGGAAAATGAATAAAGGACAGTCCCTGTCCTTTGTGAACTCAAAGGCTCCAAAAGGAGGCAGATATGTTAAAAGATCATTGTAATACGGTCTAGGGGTTAGCTATAGGAATCCAGAGAAGCGAGTAAATGATAAATGCTGCAGAAGGTAGAGGTCTTCATAGCCGAGTCTTGAAAAATGTGTTGGGTTTATCAAGCAAAGGAGTCCCTTTTATAGAGGAAATAACTATGAAGGTACAGAGCTGTGAAGCAACTAAGCACTGGGAAGCTCCACATGGCTAGAACATGGGGTAGCTGGGGGAAGAGGTATGGAAACTGGCAGGAAATAAGCCTAGGGAGGAAGAATGTTGAAGCCAAATGGGAGAAAACTCAAATAATACAGAGAAGTGAAAAGAAGGAAATAAACCACTCTTAGTTCTACCACTCAGAATAAATCACTCTTAATTATTATGTACTTCCTCCCAGTTTTTTTAACTCTTCTAATTATAAAAGTAACACATGCTCAAAAGCAAATCTTATATACAGAAAAGCACAGAATAGTAACAAATGATTACCTGTCTCCTAGAAAAATCTACAGTGCTATCTTTCCTTTTAATTTTTGGTGATTTCATGACCAAGCTAAAGAGATTTAAGTGCATTTCTATAGACAGAAGCTAAAAGACATTTTTAGACCAATAGAGTAGAAATGTTACCAGATCTGTTTTTAAGAAGATATTACTCAATTCACTAGAAGCAGGATGGAAGTTGAACTAGAATAAGGGGACACTGGAGCCAAGATAGATGTCTATGGCAAGACATTTACTCTTCCTTTTCATTCTTTGAGGTTTGGACAAAGAGACCTGTTTGATTCCAGCTGTACAGGAGCCAAAGTTTCCCCAGAACTACAACCTTGTAACAGAGAACCTTGTCCTGACAGAGTACACCTTGTACTTGGGATTTCACAGGTAGCTCCTCTGATGTCATTAGGAAAGAAGTGTTTGGTTGTGTTGATATCAGAAGGTTAGAAGTGAGTATTATAACAATCTCACTTTATTCTGAAGGCTTACATTAGGATCTAATAGGAAAAGGGCATTATACGCATTAATCTGTGTCTAGATCAACTGGCTTTATCCATGTACCTTGAATTTATTTTGCATTTTTGACCTGTTAAACTTTTTTTAAAATTAAAGATACACTATATTATATAAATACAGTGTAAAGATACACTATATATTTCTCTTGATTTGCACATTTTTAAATCATTATCTTCCTTTTGTCATCCTCACAAGTGGAAATTTCATTTAATATTTCATATTCTGCTCCTCAAATTTCATTACTTATTATGCCTGATGAAAAAAGAGAAAGCTTTATTCTATGGTATACAGACACAAAATTTACAAAAAGAAATGTTTTAAGAGATTTCAGAACAATCATAAAAATCTGTATATCCAAGAGGATTCTGGATGTGTGAAAATTTGAAAGCTAAGGTGTGTAACTTCCAAAAATGTTTTGGTTCTAGTTAACCGCATATCATTCTATGATTTTTCCCCCCTCTGATTTAGCTGATTGTGACAAGCATTTTATAAATAAGGAGGAAAATAGCTATTCACTCATAGTCATAGTCTATAGGAAGGCATATTGAAGACAACATTTTTTAATGCCTTTTTGGGAAACTTAAAATGACACAGCATTTTTCAAAGTTCATCAGATTTTTTTTTTAATGAAATTATATCTTTACTAGTAGATAACAACTTACCATGTATTTATCAACCTATTAAAACACAAAATGAAAGTCATCTAGTTTCTCATTGGCTAGCTAACACTAGACCTCGTCCACAGGGCCAGAGAGAATGAGTTTGACTGTACACGCAGAAACAACTCTCCATGACATTGAACTCTGGGTCTTCCTTTCATTAGAGAACATTTGGATGATCCTTTTTGAAGAATCATTTAATTTTTATTGACTATCCGAGGACTGGAAGCTGCTGTTAGGTTGCATTCCAGGTGGCTTCTGGTTTATATGTGGTCATTGCTAATCTGGGAAGTGCCCAGATTCTGTAAAGAATCTGCCTGCAGTGTAGGAGACCTGGGTTTGATCCCTGGGTCAGGAAGATCCCTTGGAGAAGGAAATGGTAACCCCCTCCAGTATTCTTGCATGGGAAATCCCAAGGACAGAGAAGCCTTGCAGGCCTCATTCCATGGGGTTGCAGAAGTCGGACACAACTTAATGACTGAACCACCACTACAATCACCACCACTGCTAATCTGGACTCCATTCTCACCAGCTTTAGTTCTCTATTAACCATGAAAAGACTGTCCATATACTCACATCCAAGTACAATCTTGCCCTTGGGTGGTGTCAAACTATCTTGTACTTTGCCTAATCATTATATAGTGTACATAATAAAAGCCCAGTCTACACCCTGCTCAGCCAAGCCACTGTTCTCTAGATAGTGCATTTCAGCCAAAGGCAACTAACTATAGGTTGAATAACATTTCCCAGTGCTCTGCTCCCAGCCCCATCCTATTGGTAACTGTTGTGATACCTGTGTCATCACAGCTGCAGCCCTACATCCTAACTATATGAGGATTTGTTTTTCAGAAACAGTCTATACTCAACCGTCTGTATGTGAGCCTTCTGACCCAATCTCTTCTGCTTTCTTGAGGGCAGGTTGCATGATCAGATGGTAAAAATCAACCAGAATCTGCATCGGCTGCAGGTAGCCTGGCGGGACGCTCAGCAAAGTTCCAGCCCTGCTGCTGACAACCTCCGGGAGCAGTTTGAACGACTAATGACCATCTATCTTTCTACCAAGACGGCCATGACTGAGCCACAGATGCTACAAAACTGCCTAAACTTGCAGGTGTCCATGGCTGTTCTCCTGGTTCAGCTGGCCATAGGCAACGAGGGCTCACAGCTGATAGAGCTGACTTTTCCTTTGCCAGATGGCTACAGTTCTTTGGCTTATGTGCCAGGTGAGCTGGCTCTCCCTTAGGAACTTCCTATTTATAGCCATCTGAGTTTAACTGGGTCGCTCTGGAAGTATAATATGCAAAATATCTTACCTTAGCTATCATTCAGCTCTTTTTGGAGAAACAACTCAAACTCGTAGATAATGTCTGTTGGTCAGAGCCTGGGGGAACTGACAGCTGGTTCCTCAGTTATGTTGCCACTGCTCTGCAGATCAGGAAATAGTCTTCAGAGGGTGAAGTGCAGTCAGGGTTTTCAGAGCTGTTAGTTCCTATCATTAATATAGTTTGTCATTCAACTTATAAATTTATCTGTTTAACCCTCCCCCCTGTGATAGTCTTTAGGGAAAAAAAAGTCATCTCCTCTTGGTTGACCCAGAATGGAGAGTGTGTATGTCTGTTATATTGGTTGAGGGGTCAGCAGATATTGTCCATCAAATTTAGGTTACATTTTTTTTTCTTTAATTTTTATTTTATCTTGGAATATAGTTGATTTACAATATTGTGTTGGTTCCAAGTGTCCAGCAAAGTGATTCAGTTATATGTATACATACATACATTCTTTTTCAGATTTTTTTTTCCATATAATTGGGAAATTTGAGAAATTTCCTGTGCTATACAGTAGGTCCTTGTTGATTACCTATTTTATATATAGTAGTATGTATGTGTTAAGCCCAAACTTCTAATTTATCCCCCTGCACTTCTTTTCCCCTTGGTACAGGCTACATGCTCTTAATCCCTGTACTAGTCATTGATTGCTGAGTAACAGCAATCCAACCAAACATAGCAACTTCAAACAACAAACATTATTACACACAGTTCCCTCGGGTCAGCAGTCCAGGATCAGCTTAGCTGCATGGTCCTGACTTGGGTCTCTCGTGAAGTTGCAGCCAGGCTATCCACCAGGGCCATAGGAATCTGAAGACTCGACCAGGGCTGGAGGATCTGCTTACAAGCCTAGTCATGTGGCTGCTGGCAGATCGCAGTTGCTTGCTGGCTTCTTTTCCAGGCCACACAGGACTCTCTTTAGTAACTATTCATGGTATGGCAGCTGGCGTCTCTCAGATCAGGGGATAAAAATGGAAGCTGTAGGCTTTTATAACCTAATTATGGAAATGACATGCCATCATCTCTGGAGTAGTGGAGGAGGAGATATACAAGGGCATAAACACAAGAGGGCTAGGATCAGTGGAGCACCCCAGAGACTGATGACCATAGTCATCTAATGTTTTAATCTCTATTCAAGATTCTTCACCTAAAGGGTTATTTTAACTCACAGTTAACCTTGAGTGTGGAATCTATATCCATCAGTGTACTTTCTTAAAGCGCACTGGTGTGTTAACAGCGTTTTATATCTCTACTGTTTTTCCATTTACATGGATAAAACTAAAAATTGCCTTATAGTCAAAGGAGGTTCTGCATTTTTTTAACTTATCATCCTTCCTAGTACCTGCAAGACATTTGGGGTTCTTATAAACCTTCACTAAGTAGAGAACAAGAGAAGAATTTAAATATTGCTAATACAGAGAGTCAGATGTTTGGCTAATTCCAGTGAAAATTTTCTTTCTCAGAATTTTTTGCAGATAACTTGGGCGATTTCCTCATTTTTCTCCGTCGCTTTGCCGATGACATCTTGGAGACATCGGCAGATTCCTTGGAACATGTCCTTCATTTTATCACCATTTTCACTGGAAGCATAGAAAGGTGAAGTGCTGAAAGCCTGGTTCTGTCACAGTGCAGAGCTGTGAAACATTCAGAAGACTTCTAAGCCAAGAAATAAACAAGCCTGAATCATAAGGGGTTGCCTTCAGAAGTTGTGTTAACATTAATGAATCACCTGACTATCCTTATGAGTAGCCCAAAATCCCATACTTGAGAGGCATAATAAACAAAGGACTTTGCCCACAGAGAATTTGAACCTGCATATAAGGTACCAGATGGGAATTCCCCTGCTAGTCCCTGGTTAAAATACTTAACCTTCATGCCAGGGAACTTGCCAGGCGCTAATGATCTTCTAATGTGTGATAACAAAGTTTGCTCTACGGTCCTGAATTCGATGAGCAGTAAACTTGGGTAAATGCTCTCTGATCTCAAGACTTCGCATTCACAGCTTCTAGTCCTCTTTCCCAGAGGAAGACGCTCACTGACCTGTAGCGTTGCTTCTCTGATTTCCTGGTGGTGGTAGACCAAAGGAAACAATGTGTATGTAAGTGAGAATTTTCTGCAGAGCAACAGTCCCCTAAGCTGTGTCACTGAGACGTAGACAGAACCCACTCTTCCATTGAATGGAATAGCCCTAGTGAGAAATTCTAAACCAGGTGTTAGGCACACCTGGGATGCATTGTAAGTAAGTAGAATAATTAATTATATCCTGGTCCTTACCCCCCAAAAGCCTGGAAAGGCAAGTTTATCCCAGGTGAAGCTGTCAGAGAGTAGTAAACAGTAAGTAATGCATTATTAAAGAGAAATAAACCGAATGGCAGAGCATTAAATAGAAACTTACATACACACCCTCATTGGTAAGCTGTGATCTTAAGAACTGAATGGTATACTCTGCATATCCCCAAGAAATTGACAGACTCAAAACTGCTCAGTACTGTTTTCTCCTGTAACTCTCTGTACAGATATTATTGATGATATGCTGTTTTGATTCCTCATGTGGAGAAAAACAGTTATAAATTTGGGAGTAAAGTTTTCTGCTGCTCAGTTTTCTTTCTGCCCTATTCATAGGATGAAGAATCCCCACCTAAGGGCCAAACTGGCTGAGGTGTTGGAAGCAGTGATGCCCCACATGGATCAGACCCCAAATCCTTTAGTATCCAGTGTCTTCCACCGGAAGCGTGTGTTCTGCAACTTTCCCTATGCATCCCACCTTGCAGAAGCTCTCATCAAGGTCTTTGTGGACATTGAGTTTACAGGTAAAGCAATCTAAAACCAAGAAGTTAATGTATCGCTTAGTCAGTTTTTAAATGGAAAATACCATAAGCCATCATTTACTGAATATCTACCGTGTGCTACCTTGATGCTAAGTGCTTTTTTCACATTGTTTCCTGGTCACCACCTTGTCAAAATTTCCTTGTCAAAAATGCAGGAAAGTTTTACTGTATTATTCCCGTTTCCCTGTGAAGACATGGATGCTCGAAAAAGATTGTTTGTGTCATACAACTAAGTGGTAGAATCATATCTATCTCACTTTAAAAAAGAAAGACATATACTCTTAATAACTTCACTATATTTTTTGATAGACTCATATTTAAGTAGGCTGTCCAACTAAAACCTGAGTCTTTATATTTTTCTTGCCTCAAAATTACAGAATGGTGAAGAGTAAGACAGTGTGCTGATTGACATATTCTTTTCTCTTGTCCAGACAGTCTTAACTCTCCTATAGTTTGTTAGATTAAGAATAACAGCAGGAAATATTCTCTAATTTCTCTCATGGCCTTTTGAGCTCTAACCCTGAGATGCTGTGTTTGAGTTAAGCATTATCCCATCTCAACCAGTAAACAAGACAGCAAAGCAGTTATTTAAGATCCCTTTAAAGGGAGTGTCCTACCATCTGGTGATAAATACAGTTAACATTGAAGAGATATTTAGCATTTTACTGACTGCTTTTCTCTATTAGAATTTGGACTTCATTACTTGCTCACCTCTGAGACTTTGTTTCCTCATTTGTAAAATGAGGTTGAAGTGATGATTGAGATAGTATATGTAAATTTTAATTTTATATATATATATATATATACACATACATATAAATTATAAGAAGTTGCACAATACACACTTCAATTATCTCATTTTATGGCCACTACAACTCTTTGGTTATAATACTGGAGGATGAATTATAAAATAATTATTTGTTTGGCTGCTCAGGGTCTTAGTTGTGGCTTGCAGGATCTTCAGTCTTTGTTGTGGTGTGTGGAATCTTCAGTTGCGGCATGCAAACTCTTAATTGAGACATGTGGGATCTAGTTCCCTGACCAGGGAATGAACCTGGGCCCCCTGCCTTGGGAAGGCAGAATCTTAGCAGTGGGCCACCAGGGAAGTCCTGAGGATGAATTATAATAATTTTTATTTTCTGAGAAAGTAGAAGTTGAAAAAGATTTAAGAGACATGCATTAAATGGACCCAGAAGGAAAACCAAAGTCTTCTGATTCCAAATCCCACACTCCTCCTTTATTATATGACCCAGCCTATAGAGCTCTAGTGGTACCTTTGGCATGTCAAAAGCTGTACAAGCCTCAGATTTCCAGCTCCTGGCCTGACTTTTCAGAGTAATCAGGACCCAGTTGGCCCCACAGTTGGGATGTCATCCGTGAAGAATGTGGGGATTACTTGGTGGCCGACGCTGCACGTGGCTGTCACGGCCACAGTGGCCAGCTCAGAGGCCTCAGTCAGAGTCAGATAAGCTCTGTGTTGGGGTGTGAAAGCATTTGTTTCCCTTGGCTCTTATTTTACAGCTCAGACCTCATCCTTCTGTGAGGTCTGTATCCTTTATATCTGTCTCCCTCTTGTTCTGTCGATAAGGAAATAAGTAAACACTTGGCTACAAATCTAGATCTTTATAAACTGCCAGGACTGGCTTTACCAGTATTCTTAACACATTCAGAATTTTCTAAAAATGGCTACACATAGACATTGGGCTTCCCCAGTGGCTCAGAGATAAAGAATCCACCTGCCAGTGCAGGAGACACAGTTTCAATCCCTGGGTCAGGAAGATCCCTTGGAGAGAGAAATGTCAACGCACCTATCTAATTTGTTTCCCTTGGCTCTTATTTTACAGCTCAGACCTCATCCTTCTGTGAGGTCTGTATCCTTTATATCTGTCTCCCTCTTGTTCTGTCGATAAGGAAATAAGTAAACACTTGGCTACAAATCTAGATCTTTATAAACTGCCAGGACTGGCTTTACCAGTATTCTTAACACATTCAGAATTTTCTAAAAATGGCTACACATAGACATTGGGCTTCCCCAGTGGCTCAGAGATAAAGAATCCACCTGCCAGTGCAGGAGACACAGTTTCAATCCCTGGGTCAGGAAGATCCCTTGGAGAGAGAAATGTCAACGCACTCTATCTTTCTTGCCTGGGAAATCCCATGGACAGAAGAGCCTGGTGGGCTACAGTCTGTGGGGTCACAAAGAGTTAGTCAGGATTGATAGCTGTCTGTCTGCACATAGACATAAGCTCGTATTTTTTCTCTAATGCCACTGGCTTTGCTGATGTTTTGCTCTGCCTTACTCCAGGAGACCCCCACCAGTTTGAGCAGAAGTTTAATTACCGCCGCCCCATGTATCCCATCCTCAAGTATATGTGGGGAACAGATACCTATCGAGAGAGCATTAAGGTGAGAGTGTTTTTGGTGAAACCAAAACTGAGTTATCTTCGCTGCAAATAAGCCCCAGTGGGTTGTGACTCAAGACTAAACTGGTTTTCTCTTGGGGTGGGTCTTACAGGATTTGGCTGACTATGCCTCTAAGAATTTAGAAGCCATGAATCCCCCACTTTTCCTCCGCTTTCTTAACCTGCTATGAATGATGCCATCTTCCTTCTGGATGAAGCCATACAGGTAAACAGATTTAACTGCTCTTACACCATCATACATACTTTTTACCTCTTAGTCATGACAGAGCAATCCTTATGCCCCAAATACCTGTCTTGGACACCAAAATTTTGCAAGTAGTAATATACTACCAACCTTGCTGTTTTAATTTGATAGATATTCTTCCATTAGAGACCAAGATCAAGGGTCATCGAAGCGTTATAAGCTAGGATGAGATTTTGGCAGAGTGGAAAAGAAAGTGTGAAAGAAAGGCCAGACTGGCCCAACTAATCAGTCTAGCACTACAGAAAGAAATCAGAGAATCATCATTCAGTTAGTGACTTTCAGCTTTCTTCCATTGCAAGACATTGGTAACAGTGACCAACCAAAGCAATGATCCTTACCCCTCTTTCCTAAAAGACTCTGACTTTTATGCCACTATTTGAAAAAAAGTCTCTGGTTTGGGTAATTTTTTTTTTTCACATAGAGACTCCAAAGCATCAGTATTTTTCGTTTGTGCACTGCTTCCCAAATCTTTAGCTCTATCTGAAACATGAGTTTTACTACATACACCAGAGGCCACTCAGCTCCTTCAGCTTAACCATCTCTTGTGGAGCTGCTTCTTGCTCCTTTAAAAATTCCCTTTATCTGCAACAGATGTAGGACAGGGCAGTGACACAGAGGGAGACAGAGCAGGTAAGTCATGAGGGTAGCCTGTCAGATAGCCCACACACACCTCGTGTTGATTAGCAGTCTCCCCATAACTTGTATTTAATTTGTAAAAAAATGCTCCGGCTTTGATCATAATCTCATACTTGAAGATTTTTAGATCTGTTGCCTTAGAAAACAAGTCCTATAATAAATAGACCTTTCTCAGCAAAAGCCGTATGACAGAACGAATGACACAGAGGGCATCTCCATGGGCTATAAGCGTAACATGCTTGCTGCAACCGCAAGAGTGATGAGAAATAGAGGGCTTTAAATATTTATGGCTCTCCTTCCAGGTATCTGCATATTTGATAGAGCTTTGTTTTTTGATAAGCAGTTTTGGGGGGTAGTTTTGTTTTCCTTCTTTCAGGAAGGGGTCAGCCTTTTTTCCTTGTAGCCTGTTTGCTTTTATCAATCTTTCATATACTGTTTATCTTCCTTTCTATTTCATAGACTATAATATTTCCAGGGGAATAACCCATTACTCTCCCAGACTGAAACAATGTTTCCACAGTTTCTTTTTTAAAAAGTTTTTTAAAGGCTGTACCATGGGGCATGTAGGATCTTAGTTCCCAAACCAGGAACCCATGCCCCCTGCATTGGAAGCACAGAGCCTTAAACAATGGACCACCAGGGAAATCGCTCCACAATTTCTTTTTAAACTTTATAAAGCCTCCTGTCTCTTATGTAGTCCTTGGCTTTCCCAGCTTAGTGGACTAGATTTTAAATAGGACCTCTTAAATATCATCTTCCTTTCAATACACTTTGTCCTCTGATCCATTCCACCTCTGCTTTCTGCAGTATTTGAGCAAGATAAAGATTCAGCAAATTGAGAAGGACCGAGGTGAATGGGATAGTCTGACTCCAGAAGCCCGCCGAGAGAAGGAGGCCGGCCTACAGATGTTTGGACAGTTAGCACGTTTCCATAACATCATGTCCAATGAAACAATCGGTACCCTTGCGTATCTGACATCAGGTAAAGACACAATACACTACTTTCCCCAAAAATGCAGTGGTTAAGATCTGCTTCAGATGAGGGATCAGCCCCGCTGAGGCTCTGGTGACAGTATCCTCCTCCACAGTCTGAGAGGAAGTGAATCACTAGAGAAGCTTCAGAAAGAATGTTGCCCATTGTTGACATAGGAATGAGGAAATGGTCACCCTCACACAGCTGCCAGAAGGCATAACTTAGTGTCATTTTTCTTGAGGACAACATAGCCATATAAATGTATCTGGGGGTATTTGTGTTGACTTGAAAAAATATCCTTGAACTCGGGTTAAATGTGGTAGATCAGAGACATCTATCTCTGCTCCTTCTGTAGCTCACTGTCCAGGTCAGTAGCCACTCACAACATGAGTCTGTCAAGCATTTAAACTACAGCTAGTCTGAAATGAGATGTGCTGTAAGTAGAAAATACACACTGCAAGACTTTGTATCTAAAAGTAAAAACTTCCATTAATGATTTATATTGGTTATATATGAAACGGGGGCGTCCCTGGTGGCTCTGATGGTAAAGAATCTCCCTGCAATGCAGGAGACCTGGGTTGGGAATATCCCCTGGAGAATCCCACTCCAGTATTGCCTGGAAAATTGTGGACAGAGGAGCCTGGCAGGCTATAGTCCATGAGGTCAGCAGAGTTAGACACAACTGCGTGACTAAGCACACACACATATATATGAAATGACAACCAAGGATCACCAGGAATTTGAGAAAATCCTCTTAACACAAATAATAGCCGAAAACGCCTTCAAATATCTTTATAAGTCTCAGAGGGATGAAAAAAGATGCAGCATAATAAGACAAGAACAAAGAGGCAATACCAGAGATTATCCAAAGAACAAGAGCTCTTGAATATTGAAAATACAACTTCAGAAATTTTGAAAAGTCAGTAGGACAGTTAGAAAATAAATTCAAGGAACTCTTCAACGAAAGCAGAAAAAAAAAAAGATGGAAATTAGAAGAGAAAGAAGAAGAAAATATCAATCTAGAAAGTCTCAGAACAATGAAAGGGAGCAAAGAAATAATACCCTCCAAATTCCCCATAACTAGGAGGTTCTAAATCAAAAGGAGCCCCTAAGTGCCCAGTACAGGGAATCTTCAAGACCCCCACACTAAGGTATATCATTGAGGTATTTTAGAAAATCAAGGTAAAGAGATCTTAAAAGTTTCCTGAGAAAAATCAGGTACTGTGCAATGGTGTAAGCATCAAAATGTCTTCAGATATCACAACAGTGACATTTGAAGCTATAATACAGTTCTGATGGAAAATTATCTTTTCAGCCTAGAATTCTGTTGCCAGCCAGACTGTCAATCCTGTTTGAGGATAAATGTAAGGAAATTTTCAAGTTGACAGTATCAAATTTACTTCTAGTGTACGCTTTCTTGAGAAGCTACAGCGAGATAAACATATTCCGTCAAAATGAAGGAGGAAAGTGGAATCCCATAAGAGAGATGCAAAGGAAGTTCCCAGGCTGATGGTGGAGGTAGCTTGTGTGACCACCACACTATAGGCCTATAAAATTGGGAGTCCAGATTGGAGTGATGAATGGAAACTTCCAAAAAAAAATCTCTAAAAACTGTTTTTGAGAGTTCTACATTTCTGGTGAAGAATTTAGAAAGATTTAATGATAGGTACTCTGAAAGTAAGCAAAAAAATGATTAAAATTTTTATTAAAAGTATACCCACTCTCAGCTCACTGGAGAAGGAAATGGCAACCCACTCCAGTATTCTTTCCTAGACAATCCTGTGGACAGAGGAGCCTGGTGGGCTGCTGTCTGTGGGGTCGCACAGAGTGGGACACAACTCCAGCGACTTAGCAGCAGCAGTACTGTCAACTGACTCTAGTTACAGAACAAAGAGACCTCTGCCCCAATTCCCAAGAAGCATCTGGAGCATGAAGTCTCTGAGTTGGGAGTTCTTAGGGGAAATACATTAACTGAATCTGCCTACCCTGTCCAGGCACCATAGTAGGAATTAGTGTGAGTTCTTTTATGACAAGAGGTCCCGGTAAGGAGCACGGAACTAAACTCCCACCAATCAGAAGAAGTTGAGAAAGGTCAAAAGGAGATGCCACTTGCCCTACCCCCTCCTTCTCCCTGGCATCCCTCTTGGCTCAGCAATGCATGTGCCACCAGGAAGGACCCTGAGTTACAATGATGGGCCAGAGAAAACCCAGGAACTAATCTCATCACCATAAAACCTGAGACTGTGAGCCACATGGCAGAGCAATCGTCCTGGGTTCCCTTGCCCTCCTGCTCTCTGCCCATGCACCCCTTTCCAATAAAGTATCTTGGTATATCAGCAAAAAAAAGGGTGTGTGTGTGTGTGTGTGTGTTATTATTATTATTATTACTTTATATAATTTTTAGAGTACTGTATGGCTCTGCTATAAGTGATATTTTCATGCTCTTAATAAAAAATCTAAATTATTTCTCCAAAGATCTACTTATATATTAGGGAAATTTATATTAGGAGAAGAGGGACAAGAATATGAACTAAACTTTCACCAGTAGTAGAGTCAGTATATAATGACTAAAATGGAAAAATTAAGAACCAGCAATGCTAAACAAGCTGTACTCTACTTGGCTTGTTGCACTTGGCATGTATGTATGTAATTATTTTGGAATTAGTGACTTAGCAGTCAGTTTCTTACAAATTTGTTATAGGATATAATAAGTCTAAAAGGCGTATGTATACACATTGAAGTTCATCAATTAGTATAATACTTTTAACAGGAAAAAATTTAAAACAATCATAATATCCAACAATAAAGATAGAGTAAATAAATAATTCATGGTGCAGTAATATGTGGTTGTTAAAAAGGGTATAAATCATCACTGTCCTATAGTACTTTATATGATTGTTGTTTATTTGCTATGTCATGTCCAACTCTTTACCCCCAGTGTAGCCAACAAGGCTCCTCTGTCCATGGAATTTCCCAGCCAAGAATACTAGAGTGGGTTGCCATTTCCTTTTTCAGGGGATCTTCCCAACCCAGGGATCAAGCTCACCTCTCCTGCACAGGAGGCAGATTCTTTTCCACTGAGCCACCTGGGAAGCCCACTTTATGTGACAGAAATACGTAAATCTGTACTGTCCAGTACTATCACTACTGACCACACATGGCCATTGAACACTTGCTGTGTGGCTAGTGTACCTAAGAAACTGGAGTTTTCTACTTAATTTTAGTTAAATAGCCACATGTGGCCTGTGGCTGCCATGTTGGGCAGTACAGAAACGTGTAAATGGTAAGATATTTATGATACTGTTAACGAAAAAAGTTGTAGAGTATATATAATATGGTAATCACTGTGTTTTAAGAATGTATATGTGTGTAAATATGGACAGAAAAGCTAGGACATATTAGCAAAATGTAACTAGTGTTTACTCTGAGTGTTTATTTTTATATTTTGTTTGCTTTGGTTATCTAATATTTTCTAATATTACTGCAGTGAAAATGTATTTCAAAAAAAGCAGTCCCCAGAGGTCTCTAGTAAAACTCTAGGACACAGTAAGTTGAAGATTTCTCGTGGATTGGGTTTTCACAGGCTTTGGCTTTTTTCCAGAGATCAAGTCCCTCTTTGTGCATCCATTCCTGGCTGAGCGCATCATCTCCATGCTGAACTACTTCCTGCAGCACCTGGTTGGCCCCAAGATGGGGGCCTTAAAAGTCAAGGATTTCAGTGAATTTGACTTCAAACCCCAGCAGCTTGTTTCAGATATCTGCACCATCTACTTAAATCTTGGGTACCTGAGATTTAAATGGGGCAGGCCAGAGGGGTTGCTCATGTTTTAACTGAGGGTTTTGCTAATAGAATGAAATAACTAGCTGGTAATTATGTGGAAGTAGAAAAGATTTGTTTTAAGTTGGCTGACGAAGTAGTCTTCTGCAGTTTTAAATCATGAGATTTCGTATGACCTGTGGGATGTTATTTAGAATTTCCAGCATTCTGCCTTGATTTGTTCAAAGGTAAACTTTACTAATTGTTTCATTGTTTGGAAAAGCAGTACTTTTTTTTTTAAACCAGTATATTTTTATGGTCACCAGATTCTTGATAAGACTTCCTTCCTAAAAATTAGAAGAGATCATTCTATAACAAAAGAGCAAACATTCATGATACCTAAGTGATGGGTACTTTGTTCCTCAGGCCCTCTGTTATTGCCCTCTTTGATCTACCCTCTGATGCTTAGTTTCTTTCTGATGCTGACCTTCCAGGGACGAGGAGAATTTCTGTGCCACTGTGCCCAAGGATGGCCGTTCCTACTCCCCAACTCTCTTTGCACAGACAGTCCGAGTCCTGAAGAAAATAAATAAGCCTGGGAATATGATTGTGGCTTTCAGCAACTTAGCAGAGAGAATCAAGGTGAGGATGATAATTTGCTTATTAACATGTTCAATAAAAGTCATATTGTCAACTCAGCTGTTTTGCCTTTTTACCCAGCTTTATGAGGGAAACGGAGAAGGCAATGGCAACCCACTCCAGTACTCTTGCTGGAAAATCCCATGGACGGAGGAGCTTGGCAGGCTGCAGTCCATGGGGTCACTAAGAGTTGGACACGACTGAGCAATTTTACTTTCACTTTTCACTTTCATGCATTGGAGAAGGAAATGGCAACCCACTCCAGTGTTCTTGCCTGGAGAACCCCAGGGACGGGGGAGCCTGGTGGGCTGCCATCTCCGGGGTCACACAGAGTCGGACGCGACTGAAGCGACTTAGCAGCAGCAGCAGCAGCAGCAGCATGGGGGAAAAGTGCATTGTGTTGAGGAAATATAAATAAATGAATGAATCCTCCTGGCCAGTCTCGATAAGTAAAACGACCATATTCTTTAATAGTAATATTCTTTTTAATATGAAGGTGAGAACAGAAAAATAAGCTTCTACTAAAAGAATTAACAGATTTTTAATAGATTGTTTTTATGAAAACTCTGTACAGGGTTACCAATAGATTTGAAAATCTGTGATATTAATGCAGAACTTTTTAGAATAGAATTCAAGATTAGTAGCTTCTAGTCATTGATTTTTGTTGATTTTTCTGTTCTCTGTAATTGGCTTATATAGGAATAGCCGTACATTTAAAGATAAAAATACTATGCTGTACTCAGCTAATCCCTTTGGTGGGAGCAGCTTCATTAACAGTCATGAAAAAGGAAAAATTATGGCAGAGTCTAATGGAAAACCTTCCTAATTGATAACAGTCTTCCTTTCATTGAGTTACTTGTTTATTGAATTGGGCTTCATCTTTGCCTAGAGCTTAGGCAGATGGATCCCTGAGGAGCTAGAGTCATGAAGGAATCAAATGCTGAAGCCACTTCTAAATTCCTATACCTGTTTGTACCTAAAACCGGAAACTGCTTTTCATACACAGACTGCATGAATAACTCTGTAATTATGCAAATAAGAACCCGTGCAACCTCGCAGCCCCTTACAACAGAGCTGTTGTCAGAAGTATGGGTGTTGCCTGTGGTGTTTTGTTTTGTTTTGTTCCCTGTTAACACTTAAACTCATTTCTAGTCATGACCACTAGCAGCTGAGCCAAACGGACTGAAGATTCAGAGTTGGGGCTAAATTATGTTAAATTTGCTCCTGTAATGTCCATCTTGGCTTGTTTAGACCATAAAGCTAAAAACTATTCCTGTCTCAGTACAGGATTATTAATGACCCCTTAAGACTAGGGAATCGTCACAGAGCATTTTGAACTCAGCTGCTTCTGTTAATTCCTTCTAACTGGCTGGTTCTTATCTCAGTCCCTAGCAGACCTCCAACAGCAGGAAGAGGAGACCTATGCTGATGCCTGCGATGAGTTCCTGGACCCCATCATGAGCACACTGATGTCTGACCCTGTGGTGCTGCCATCCTCCAGAGTGACTGTGGACAGATCCACCATTGCCAGACATTTGCTCAGGTGAGCCAGCCCCCAAAAGCAGCCTCAGGAGTACACATGTACCTTTGTCTGCTGTCATCTTTTTCTCCCACTATAGTACTGTGCGCCCAGTAGGTACCCCGGATCATTAGTTTATTAATGTGCTGTGTGGAGAAGGCATTTTGGTAGAAGTATATCACGTGATTATTAAATATGTCAACATCCAGTATTAGACACTCTGTTAAATGCTGGCAATAACCTTACTTCTTCTTCCTCAAGGAAATAATTCCTATCAATATTTATTATAAACTATGTCAACCTGGAGTATAAGTTGACTTGAAATTGTGGCTCAGCTAGTAAAGAATCCACCTGCAATGTGGGAGACCTGGGTTCAATCCCTGGATAGGGAAGATCCCCTGGAGAAGGGAAAGGCTACCCACTCCAGTATTCTGGCCTGGAGAATTCCATGGACTACATAGTCCATGGGATTGCAAAGAGTCAGGCACGACTGAGCAACTTTCACTTTTAGTTGTAAAAATATAAAAGACAGGTTGTTGGGGGTTTTTGGTTTTTTTGTTTTTAATTCAGGTTTTACACTTATCATATGGGTTTTCCGACATTCTGCTCCAGCTATTAAGACTCAGCCATGGTGACTTCAAGTTTTCCTCAGCCTATCTCCTCTAAGTACAACATTAGATAGAAATGGGTACTGGGAGACTCCGCCTATTTAAAATGAAGTTATATAAGCTGACCCAGATCTAGGGAAATAATATTTTTTAAATATTGGAAAAAAAGGATGTTTTGCTTAATGGTTGGTGATTAAGCACTCACTATATGCATGATGCTGTGCTGGGCAGTATGTCTTTTCCAAAGTGTCACTGAGAATATATATTTTTATTGTGGCTTCAGAATACAGAAAGAAGATATATTAGCCTTTAAAATATGTTATAAATCATCTTACCTGGGAGGAAGCCATAATCTGCATTAGTTGAAGAGCAGTCAGTTAACTAAACCAAGTATCAGTCTACAAAGCTTTATCCTTTAACATCTTATACTGTTTCAGGAGTCTGTCACTGAAACTTCAAACAGCTCTTTATGCTTACATGATTGTCCAGGGTCTCTGTCTTTGGGAAATGGAATCAAATACCATCTGAAGAGCAGGCCTTCCCTGGTGGCTCAGATGGTAAAGCATCTGCCTACAATGCAGGAGCCATAAATTCAATCCCTGGGTCAGGAAGATCCCTTGGAGAAGGGAATGGTTACCCACTCCACTATCCTTGCCTGGAGAATTCCATGGACCAAGGAGCCTGTCAAGCTGCAATTTATGGGGTCACAAAGAGTCAGACACAACTGAGCAGCTAACATACACAAACACACACACACACACACCCCACACACACACACACACCCCCACACACACACACCCATCTGAAGAGCAGTGTTGAGATAATGTTTCTTAAGCAGAGAGTCAAAGAAAGTAAATAATCTGCAAAGAAACCTCTCCCAAATCACACTCTCTCTTATCTCATTCTTTCTAACCTCAAGCTAGCACTTGATTCAGAATCATAGTAATACCCTCTAGCTTCAGTCTCAGGGTGAGATTCCCAGGTGTTCTGTTTTTGGCTGAGGATGTGAGAACTTATAGAAATAACCCCGTCTCCCTTTTTCTCTTTGTCCCAGTGACCAAACAGATCCCTTTAACCGTAGTCCCCTCACCATGGACCAGATCCGGCCAAACACAGAACTAAAAGAAAAAATCCAACGGTGGCTCGCAGAGAGGAAACAACAACAGAAGGAGCAACTTGAATAAATACTGTGACCTAAGCAAACCAAAAACCAACCCCAGAGTGTAGATAAACAATTGTGGTTTCTCTCTTTCTGGTTCTGTTCCTTTCCTTTTTCTTGCCTTTTATTTATTTATTTTTTTCCCTTTACTGAAAGACTGAGCAACTTTCACTTTTAGTTGTAAAAATATAAAAGACAGGTTGTTGGGGGTTTTTGGTTTTTTTGTTTTTAATTCAGGTTTTACACTTATCATATGGGTTTTCTGACATTCTGCTCCAGCTATTAAGACTCAGCCATGGTGACTTCAAGTTTTCCTCAGCCTATCTCCTCTAAGTACAACATTAGATAGAAATGGGTACTGGGAGACTCCGCCTATTTAAAATGAAGTTATATAAGCTGACCCAGATCTAGGGAAATAATATTTTTTAAATATTGGAAAAAAAGGATGTTTTGCTTAATGGTTGGTGATTAAGCACTCACTATATGCATGATGCTGTGCTGGGCAGTATGTCTTTTCCAAAGTGTCACTGAGAATATATATTTTTATTGTGGCTTCAGAATACAGAAAGAAGATATATTAGCCTTTAAAATATGTTATAAATCATCTTACCTGGGAGGAAGCCATAATCTGCATTAGTTGAAGAGCAGTCAGTTAACTAAACCAAGTATCAGTCTACAAAGCTTTATCCTTTAACATCTTATACTGTTTCAGGAGTCTGTCACTGAAACTTCAAACAGCTCTTTATGCTTACATGATTGTCCAGGGTCTCTGTCTTTGGGAAATGGAATCAAATACCATCTGAAGAGCAGGCCTTCCCTGGTGGCTCAGATGGTAAAGCATCTGCCTACAATGCAGAGCCATAAATTCAATCCCTGGGTCAGGAAGATCCCTTGGAGAAGGGAATGGTTACCCACTCCACTATCCTTGCCTGGAGAATTCCATGGACCAAGGAGCCTGGCAAGCTGCAATTTATGGGGTCACAAAGAGTCAGACACAACTGAGCAGCTAACATACACAAACACACACACACACACACCCCACACACACACACACACCCCCACACACACACACCCATCTGAAGAGCAGTGTTGAGATAATGTTTCTTAAGCAGAGAGTCAAAGAAAGTAAATAATCTGCAAAGAAACCTCTCCCAAATCACACTCTCTCTTATCTCATTCTTTCTAACCTCAAGCTAGCACTTGATTCAGAATCATAGTAATACCCTCTAGCTTCAGTCTCAGGGTGAGATTCCCAGGTGTTCTGTTTTTGGCTGAGGATGTGAGAACTTATAGAAATAACCCCGTCTCCCTTTTTCTCTTTGTCCCAGTGACCAAACAGATCCCTTTAACCGTAGTCCCCTCACCATGGACCAGATCCGGCCAAACACAGAACTAAAAGAAAAAATCCAACGGTGGCTCGCAGAGAGGAAACAACAACAGAAGGAGCAACTTGAATAAATACTGTGACCTAAGCAAACCAAAAACCAACCCCAGAGTGTAGATAAACAATTGTGGTTTCTCTCTTTCTGGTTCTGTTCCTTTCCTTTTTCTTGCCTTTTATTTATTTATTTTTTTCCCTTTACTGAATTAGAGAACTGCTCTTGCTCAAATTATGATAATTAAAATTTCTAAGAACTTTACAATGCACCTAGCTTACAGGAAATTATACTTCTTATAGCATCACCACATTTAGAAATCATCACTAATTATTGTTACCTTTTGTTATCTCTTCCTGTTCCTTCTCCCTTTTCCTACCTTAAATTATATTAACTTCAGCTATTAAAACCTCCCACCTCCTTACTATTTCTTCTCCAAGAACTGCTCAAACATCTTTGGTGAGCACTGCTTTTAAGTATATGATATCACATATTTCAATGAAGCTGATATCAGAAAGTCCTGTGTTATCAAGGTACTTACTGGTTAGTCTTCATGACCCAGCCCTTTTCCTTGTTACAGCTCTACACTGTTACAGAATAACTTTTTATATAAAAGCAGATACCTTGATGTTTGAGTAGATTTTTTTTAATAAGATGACTGATGAGATGAAAATAGGAATCTTATGCAACTTCGGTGGGTAGCTCTCAGTTTTGTGTTCTCTTGTAACTCAGATACCTTGGAGGGCAAACACTCCTCCATGGAGTTATCATTACACAGAAAACTTAGCCCTATAATATTTTTAGGATGATTGGTAGAACAAATTTTCAGTTTTGATACTTTATTCAGAAAAGTCCAAGGTGAAAAAAGGCTGTGGGGGCCCTTTTTATCTACTGGAAATCAAGGACCCGGCTTGTGTAGAAAAGTTAGGCAACAGATATTGTAACCATGAGATACGTCACTTAAAGACACTAATATCAGCAGTGTGTCTCAGTATATATACACCATGTTCTTTTTTATATTGTCCTAGTGTAATACAGAGCACCACTTTATATTGTCTCTTCCATGGTAAGATGTATGCAGTGTGTGGCCGTGTTTACTAACACTCTAGACAGAATTCTGAGACTGTAAAATGTATATAGTTCATGTTCGTTTGGGCTTATGACCTGATAAGAGCTGCTTTCAACTCAGCCTTAGGTCATCAATTAACAGAATAGGAATTTGAGCACAACCGTGTCTACAAGCCATTTTAAATATCCACTTAGCCCTGTATACTTATTTAGCAGGTGGATGGGCCCCTCACTTTACAAGTTGAGCTTGAGCTCCCTACTAAATCGTGCAGCTTAACACGCTGAGTAAGTCTCATTCCCCTATGGACTGTCTATACCAGTATCCCTCTAAACCCAAAAATACAACTAACAAGAGTGATATGATCTAGAAGTAGAGGTCATTGCTTCACTTCAAGGACATTATTGTTAACCATAGCCTCTTTCAAATAAGACAGTAGTTTTATGGTAATCCAGTTCAGTTGTTATAAGCAGTCCTTGATGTGTTTTTGATGGTTCCAGCAGGAAACTGAAGTTAGAGGGCATCCCACACTAGATAAAAAGTAGATGTTAGTCCAGGACTCTCACAAATACCAGAACGTATGATAGTAAATCAGTGTGTTCCCTGGGCCTCTAAGGCACAGGTTGACAGGATTTGTTTATTTTCTGAAAATGAGCTTCATTTCCTATTTATTATCTTCTTCTCTGAGAATGAAATGTATAAAATTAGCTTCAGTCTACTTGCATTTATCTTCCAAACCCATTCAAATAGGATATTTTTACTTTTAAAAGAAGTGAGGAAAAGACCAGAGTTTTATAGGAGAAAGGAAGGAAAAAGCGAGCACAAAACCTCAGAAGGCAGCTGTTCCCAGCAGCTTTCCAATTAACCACCTTATGCTGCCTCTTGTATCTGTGTCTATATTCCACTTCTGTATTAAGTCTTCAGATTGTAAGTCTTTTCTGGCAATTTTTTTTTAAAGCTCTTTTCCTAAAACTTTTTATGAGTGGCTATAGCACCATGAATGCTGCTGAATATCTTTAAACTCATCACAAAGGCAAGTGCATAGCTTAAGGTCACTATGGGTAAGGAAACCAAGTGTCCTCTGTGCCTTTTTCCTTTCCTTGACATAATTTAAGAACATCCCAAAAATGGGACTAAAAAATTCTCCTCTTGGTACAACATGGTGCATATGGACACTTGGAAGCTTAAAGAGGGGTGGTGGTGTCTAGAACTCAGAGGCAAGCTCTAAATCTATTAGAGCAGACTTTCTGACATACCTAGCTTTATGTGTTGACTTTGCTAGAGTATGATAGAAACATGACTCTTTAATCAGCTCTAGTATTGCTTACTAAGAGAGTAATACTAAACTTGGAAAATTATTTAAGTAGGCTTTATCAAGCAATCTGGATTTGTTTGTTTTTAATATAGTTTTTAATGGATATGTGAAAACCGAAAGAAACTTCAAAGGTTTGTTTTTTTTTTTAATGGTGCAGGTGAAGGTCCAGTTGCTATTTGGTATCACACTCTACAAAAGCTTCATTACTTTATTTGATGCTGGTTGCTAAGCAGCCATTGCACAGAGCATAAGTCTACTGGGTGCCTTTACAAGCCAGAGGCTGATGCTGCACTGTTGATGTCCTGTGAGGAAATAATGCACATGCTCTAACTGGTAAACAGGAAAAGAAGAACCTGGAAACAAAGAAAATGAATAAAATGACAAAAAGATTGATTGAAATAAAACTTGATCAACATAACTATTTTGAAACATTCCAGGAAGGTTACTTCTTGTCAGACTTGCCTGGGGGTATTTGTTCAAAGCCTGTATTTAATAAATGAACATCTGACTTAAAACCTTTGTTATCATTTTCTTTATTATAGTATTAAAAACCTAGGAGCAGTTTCAGAAATCCCTCTGAAGACTTACAGGGCTCTGAACATCACTTTTCTAAAAAAGGTGGTAGCAAATGTCTGGCTGGCTGACCTAACCTGCCTTACCAGGCCTCTGGACCCTGGAGTTATCTTCAAATGAGTCTTGGGGCATGTTTTTTCCTAAGCAGATCACTTCTGGCTTCACTTTTTTAAAATCTGGCCTAAAGCCCAGGTCTTTTTCTTTGCCTTGGCCACACTGCAGCATGTGGGATCTCAGTTCCCTAACCAGGGATAGAACCCTTGACCCTTGGATTGGAAGCTGAGTTAACCCCTGGACTACCAGGGAAGTCTCCCAGGTCCTTCATTCTAATCATTCACTATCAAGTTCCACTTTCTTGCCCCTTGTTTCTGTACCCCTGCTATGCAAAACCTCAGCCCAGATTAACCCAAGCATTCCCCTCTGCTCCAGTATCCCAGCCACAGACTACTATTGGAGAAAAATAACACCATCTTTAGAGTGGTACAACCACAGACTTGTCCCTAATGTTCCATAAAAACCCTTCTGTGTGTCCTTAACTTCAACAGCTAGTCCAAATTTCAACCTCTTAAATTTTCTCTCACCATCCCACTTGCCGTTCACACTCAGATGACCTTCCTTCTACTTCATAGCCTGCAGAATTTTGACTTTCAGACTTCATCATCCCATCTATGGAAAACGCCCCAAGACTCCAAGGCTAATCACTCCAACTTCACTTCCGGTCTCATTCAGAATCTTGTCAATCCCACTTCTCCATTGATTTTCCTATCACTCATATTTGGTTTTCTGACCATTATCCTTTTATAGCCATATTTCTTCACTCATTCACTCTGGCTTCTATCCTAATTGTTTGAACTTGCTTTAGTTAATGTTTCTATATAGCTACATTAATTTTCTAATTCTTAATTTTACCTCTCTGGAGTACCAGGCAACTGAAATCACTCCTTTGCTGAAGTACTGTCCTGGCTCATTGATAGCACTCTGATTTTTCATTTCACCTCTATTCCATCAATGAGTTTTACTTCTCTTTACGCTTCCCCAGGTATTTTACTTATTCTGTTTTCTTCATCGAAGGCCACATCCCTACGTTTATCTTTTCTTCCAGTCATATTAACCACAAAGTTCAGCTCTGTAGTACACAGCTGTTCCATTGTGTATCAACCCAAGGATCCCCTTATGTAAGAAACTTTCCCACATCAGCAACACACATAATCCTGTACTAATGCCTCTTCTGTTTCCATTGCCACCTTTTCAAATCCCAACGCTGCCACTCACTAGCTCTGTAGCCATTTATTTACCAATGCCCGTCTTAAGTGAGGTCACTACCTAACACAGGCTTTAAATTCCAAAAAGGCTGACAGACTGGAGGCCCTCGGTAAATGTGATTTTGTCCCTTGTATCTGCACAATTCCTTGCGGCTGATTAGGGAATGAGGGGAACTGGGTGGATTCCAATCCTGATACAGGAGTCAAGGGAGACAGGGATTACAAAAGGTCAACTAAAGGCAATGGGCTGAGGTGACAAGTTGTGGCACCTGCTTCACCGCTAACTTTATGTGTCTGGTTTAGGACCCTCTCTGCCTTTGTAAGACGAGTACGTTGGCCTAGAAAAACTGCAGCGGTGCCTTCCGGCCCTAACTAGTCTCGTTCTCTCAAAAAAGCTGCAAACCCAACCCAAAAATCCGAGGTCTGCGCCTCGGGCTGCCCGGGAGGCGCGCAGCGCATGCGCATTCCCTGCTCACGCCGGCCTTCCGGACCTTTGCGAGCAGCTGCCCAGAGAAATGCCTGCTTCTCCGCGAGACTCCGTTGTATTTTACGAGCTCTCTGATCTCATCTTTTCGTACCCACTTTCTCCTCTGTGACTAAAGAAAAGAAACTGGCCCACTGGATGCCGGAAAGACAGTGGGACACCTAAATATCTCGGACCGGCGCGGAAAGGGGAGGCCTGACCTTGGAAGGGGACCGGGGTCCTGCGGCAGGTCCTTCCAGGCGGTGACATTCAGCCGGTCAGTCGGGAAGTCTCGTTCTCTCAAATAAGCTGCAAACCCAACCCAAAAATCCGAGGTCTGCGCCTCGGGCTGCCCGGGAGGCGCGCAGCGCATGCGCATTCCCTGCTCACGCCGGCCTTCCGGACCTTTGCGAGCAGCTGCCCAGAGAAATGCCTGCTTCTCCGCGAGACTCCGTTGTATTTTACGAGCTCTCTGATCTCATCTTTTCGTACCCACTTTCTCCTCTGTGACTAAAGAAAAGAAACTGGCCCACTGGATGCCGGAAAGACAGTGGGACACCTAAATATCTCGGACCGGCGCGGAAAGGGGAGGCCTGACCTTGGAAGGGGACCGGGGTCCTGCGGCAGGTCCTTCCAGGCGGTGACATTCAGCCGGTCAGTCGGGGTGACGGGCTCTCCGTCCTAGGACCATGGCCCAGTTCGTCCGTAACCTCGCGGAGAAGGCCCCGGCGCTGGTCAACGGTGAGCGAGACGTCAGCCAGCCGGCGCGGGTAACCGGGCGGGCGGGGAGCTGCGAGGGCCCGAGGAGAGGACTCAGCGACCGGAGGGAGCCACCGCTGGCCGGGCCTGAAGTGGAGGCGGGGGAGGGGCGGCGGGGTGAGGGAAAAGATAGTTTCGCGGTTCTTTTCTACCCTTCCGCTGGCCAGGCCTGCGGCTGGGGTTCTCTCTGCTACCCAGAGTTTCTGAACTCTGACCGCGACCGTGAGAGGAGGGAATGTGCAGACAGCCGGGGTTGCCCAGCAGCAGCCGCCATGACGCCCTTAGACCTCCAGGAGGAGGAATACGGAAGGGATGGTTTTTTTTGCGAGAGCGAGGGAGACGGCGGGCAGAAACACTTGAAAGCATGGAAATACGGTCCCATCCGCTTGTCTGCTTCTCGTTGGAGTATTTGGAAGGCTGCAGAATTTCCAAGGATGGATGACCTTCGAAACATTGCCTTTGCTTTTTATTTTGATCAGATACTGAAATGCTCCCCTTTAAGGAAATTTTTAGGTGGAACTGAGCATTACGGTCGAGTATTCCTGCTCCAGTAAACACAGAAAGGGATATGTGTAAACAGTAATGTTTATTATCACTGCTTAGCGTTCTTGGGGATACTCTGAAAAAGCTGAATGCGTCCCTCACTGGTGGAATGCTGTATTGGAGAACAACCCTGAATAGTCACAGCCCAGGATAGTAGTCTTCTCAGTAAATGTTTCTTTTGTCTGTAAGCTATTCATTTTATCCCCAAATGAGATCAATAAGTAGACGGAAGATTCTTCGCTAGATGTGCTGTAAGTGCTGTATACTAGTAAGTGGTTGAAGCACATCTCTGAATGGCTTTCGCTCAAATTTGGTTATGAAAGTGAATAGAATGAATTTTTTAATACGTGTAAATTTTTGAACCTATTTTACTGCGGTCGGTATTTTCTTCTTCATTGTCTCCTCCCTTTTTTTTCATCAGCAGTGGAACAATGAGTTTCTGAAGGCCTGACAGTGTCAGAGACTGTGAATACTTGATCCTATCCTACAGAAACCCATGGTCCACTACTATTACTATCAGTTTACACACTTTACCAAAGAACTTACGTTTGCAACTTGACTAACATAAAGCTCTACTTTTTTACATAATACAAGGAGAAGTAGTAGTGGCTTCATTATTTGGACTTTATGGATGATTTGAGGCTGATATTTATAATCACAAATTTCAGATGGATTTTTTACCCTCCTTCCATTGCTTTCACTGGAGAAGGAAATGGCAACCCACTCCAGTATTCTTGCCTGGAGAATCCCATGGACAGAGGAGCCTGGTAAGCTATACTCTTTGGGGTCCCAAAGAGTTGGACAGGACTGAGCTACTTCACTTTGACTTTCCATGACTTTCACATCTTTTTAGTGAAGCGTCTTGGGGAATTGCAAACTAATTTTAATAATAATTTACAAAAAGAAAAGTAATGTGAAGATAATTTTAATTGTGAGCTATATCAACCATTTTCTCTAATATTATGAATAATTTAAAGATAAACGTTATCTTTTCAGAAGTACTCAGGAGAACTCAGCTGGGCCAGAATGTTAAAGTGGAGCTGCATTTTGCTTTGTCACTTAACTCTGTGGTATCAGTGTTAAATATCTTTAAAAAATTACTGATTTTATCTGTTAATTCTCCTGGAGGACAAAGAAGCTTACAAAAATAAGTAATTTTTTTCATCAGACTTCCCCAAAAAAGATCATAGAGTCTGGTGATTTTTGTTTTTATTTTTTTCCTACGTAACTAAACTCGAGACTTTATTTGGATTTCACCAGCTTTTCCAGTTAATCTCTTTATGTTGCAGGAGCCAATCCGGGGTTCAGTTCAGTTGCTCAGTCGTGTCCAACTCTTTGCGACCCCATGAATTGCAGCACACCAGCCCTCCCTGTCCATCACCAACTCCCGGATTTCACTCAGACTCAAGTCCATCAAGTCAGTGATGCCATCCAGCCATCTCATCCTCTGTCGTCCCCTTCTCCTCCTCCCCCCAATCCCTCCCAGTATCTGAGTCTTTTCCAATGAGTCAACTCTTCCCATGAGGTGGCCAAAGTACTGGAGTTTCAGCTTTAGCATCATTCCTTCCAAAGAAATCCCAGGGCGATCTCTTTCAGAATGGACTGGTTGGATCTCCTTGCAGTCCAAGGGACTCTCAAGAGTCTTCTCCAACACCACAC
>SJYC01144245.1:0-18096 GCA_006408675.1 Madoqua kirkii | reverse complement strand
TATTTGAATAAAATAAGACAATGTGTCAGAATCAGTGTTTTCTCTATCAAACACTACATGGAAGGTCACAATTTCTCTTGATAACTAAGTCAGATTGTCTTTTGCTTTAATGTATTAATACAGTTCTAAATGCATGCCTTTGCTTAGCCTGCAATTGGAAAAGATATACATGAGTATACCAACCTGGTACCTGTATAAATGAGGTTAACTGTATTCCAAAAGCTTGAAATAAGTGATATTTATGCTTTATTTCTAGAAAAGCTGGGGGGGGAGGCTTTGAGAAAATGAGAACTTGCTCCAGTAGGAGAAATAATAATACCAAGTGCCAAGATGATACAGTTAAATCACATAGCATTAAGAATACAATTTGAACTGTTTTTCTTTGCAAAAATCAGAGAAAGGTCCCTTTAACAATACCTTATTGTCAGCTTGAATATAGCCTACCAAAAGAATAGAATGATGATAATCTGTGTATCTTTGTAACATCTTTAACATTAGGACAGAGTGATTGAGAGCAATAACATTTTTCATCTGATTTTGATATTTGTATTATTAATCTGTCCAAGTTTTAAGGACCTGTCTTCGCAAAAATAAAATATCTTGTAGATATTTAACACGGTTATGATTTAGTACTATCCTTGGGTCTAAATAGTATACTATGTCCTGAAATAAATATAAGTGATTGGTATAAGTCTGTTATCTTGAGCCATTTTATTGAGGATTGAAAGTGATTTAATCATTCATTGGCATTTCCTGGGGTTCTTACCATCTATGAATAGCTCACTGGTACATTTCTGCATCTGTGGTGACTCTTGCAGACACTGCGCAACATGGAATAGCAGCTCTTGATAACCAAAAAATGATTGCATGTTGGAAAAGCATGGCTCACAATATAGTGTTAATCCTTTAACAGTATTGAACCTTTATCCAGTCAATCCCAAATTCACCAGCTGGTTCAGAACACTGCTTCAGCCAGTAAAGGGCACAGCTTTTCTTCATATTAGGCAAGAACTCTCCACGGAGACACTGCTACTCTGAACTGTGAGGTAATGCCTAGCTTACTGCAGGTGGTCAAAACTGAAACTACCTCTTTCCAAAAGCATTCAGTAACTTAAAATATGCATAGCAGAAGACTGAGAAAACCCTACTACAATAACGGTGATTTTCATGAGTTTCTGTACTGCATGTGTGAGTAGTGCAATTAATTTTTTTTAATTTAAAGGTATTATGTGGTCCACTGGCACTAGTAAGAACCTCCAGAGCATAGTTGATTCATGATATGTAATGTGATTTTGTTTTGACCACATGGTCACACCAGAAAGTCCTCAAAATAAATATTTACTACTCACTTCACTGCTACTTCCTCCTCCTCTGCCATCTGGCACACCTCTGGTGTATGGTGGCTAACAGTGTATGTAGAGCATTCTCTTGTGTTAAAATAGCAGTGGACTCCAGGAAGCAGCCATTTCTGCAGGCCTGATAATTTTGACCTCCTAGACCCCAAGTGTCTTGCCTCCTGGCACAGAGCTGTTCAGGCTGTCTGACAAGTTTTTTGTGTCAGGTTTTTGCCATTGGCAACTTCAGTGTACCTCAGATATTTATGGTGCACTTCCTAAATCCAGGTATGCTAAATGGTAGAAACATTCATGAACAAGACTGTGAACTGTTTCACAGAGCTTGGTCTGGTTACTGTAAGCATACAGTTGGGGTAACGTGGTGTTCTGTAATGAAGAAAGTACAAGGTGTGAATGGAAGATTTCAACCTAGAGTCCCAAACAAAGGGAGGCTGTCAGAGGACCTAATATCTAAAGTAAACCAGGAGAAGGAAATGGCAACCCACTCCAGGACTCTTGCCTGGAAAATCCCATGGACGGAGGAGCCCAGTAGGCTACAGTCCATGGGGTCACAAAGAGTTGGACGTGACTGCAACTTCAAGATAAAACAACCTAGAAAGAAAGAAAAATAGATGTGAAGTTAAAAAAAAAAAAAAGCCAGAGAGTAAGAAAAATGGAACAAGTAGACTGAGCAGGTAAAACAGTCTTGCAAAACTAGTGAGTAAGAGAAGATCTGGTGCATTTGAGGTTGTTCTGGAAGCACAGTACAGCTGACTCCAATTACAGAAGAGAGTAGTGAAGTGAGACCAGAGATAGTGGGGACCAGATCAAAAAGTGTCTTTATGCCACATTAAGGATTGGGCTGTGTTAAGGACAGGCAATGAAAACCCACTGAAGGAAGTATATATGCTTCCCAATTTCTAAGGATAGCTCAGTATAGCTTGCCTTTTCAAAATATTTCATATTTGTATAGCACTATCTCATTTAGCCCTCAGCTTTCTTCTGAGGCTGCTGCTAAGTCACTTCAGTCGTGTCCAACTCTGTGTGACCCCATAGACAGCAGCCCACCAGGCTTTGACCCCATAGACAGCAGCCCACCAGGCTTTTCCGTCCCTGAGATTCTCCAGGCAAGAACACTGGAGTGAGTTGCCATTTCCTTCTCCAATGCATGAAAGTGGAAAGTCAAAGTGAAGTTGCTCAGTCGTGTCCAACTCAGCAACCCCATGGATTGCAGCCCACCGGGCTCCTCCATCCATGGGATTCTCTAGGCAAGAGTACTGGAGTGGGGTGCCAAGTCAGGAACTAAGCATCAGAAACACTTGGTGATTTGACTAGGATCGCATAATCAGTGGGACCACACTTGGGCTCCAGGGGTGATCCCACATAGTCTCTGCCCCTCCTTTACTCCTTACACACTTCCCTCCGTTGAATCACAGTTCCATTCTGTGTTGTATATTCCCAGTCCTTTGCCCTGCTTAAGCTTTCTTGTCCCATTAGAAATCAGGCTACCTAATCTTATGTAAAGTGATACCTAGTTTTGTGAGACTTAATATTTCCTAATTAGTGTGGTTTTCGTGTCTACTGAAGTATAATTGGTAGGACCATGATCACTTTTCAGATAAATACAATAGCATTTCCACCAGAGATTCCCTTACCAGGCCTGTTTGCCAAATGAAAGGCCCTGATACTATTAAAATACTGATAAAATACATGCCAGGCCTTTAGCCTTGACAGTATGCTTTAGCCTTGCTTTAATCTCATTCTGGCACCAATCAGGGTTTCAGCCACAGTTTCTAACCAGTCCCCATAAGGCTTGAAGCTTCAATTTTCAGATTATGTACCCACTGCCCCTGATGGTCAGTTTTCTACCACTCACCAGGCCGCTGTATATTTCTTGGTAAAATTTTTCTCCTGACTTTATGTCTCTACAAAACTATTTCTGTCTTAATTCTGTGTAATTTCAACATATACATGGATCAGTAGTTTTCAGAGAAAGGAAACAAAATTCTCAGGCCCTATCTAGAACCTAGGTGTGGGATCTGGCAGTCTGTTTCAACTAGCTCTCTAATTTCTGATGCATGCTGAAGTTTGAGAACTGTTGACACAACTGATGCCCCCAACTAACTATCCTCAGTTCCCTTAAAAAGTCCAACAGTTATGTCTTCACCTTCCTTGGGCACTCATTCCTGTCATTACCAAGAAATTCAACTACTCCATAGTTCCAGTTTCACACATCCCTTTCTCTGATCCCCTGTTACTTATCTTTACAGCCCATTCCCTCTAATAGCCCAACTATTAATTTGGAGTCACCATAACCATCAGTAAATTGACACCTCCCTCACACCTGATGTCCTCTTTTCCTTCCTTACCCAGTTTATTTATATTCCATAGTCTATCAGGACCACTGTGTTAAACCCTGAATTGCTTTGCCTCTCATTTTGTTGTATTCATTTGCCAAAACCACATCCTTGGCCAAATCCGCTTAGTCTTAGTCTGTACTTGCACCCATGTGGCTGAGTGCAGCTGGAGGAAACGGCCAAGGTGGCTAGTCTCACTATATTCATGATCAAAACCTTAAGAAAGCGCTTAGTGCTAAGCGCTACCTGACAACCCACTGTTTCTCTGGGCTACGATTTGTGTCAGCTGATGACCTGGCTTGCTACTTAACTAAGAAAACCGAAACAACTGGAGAACTTCCACTGACTCCCACAGCATCATCTCACATACTGCTATCTGTACTCATAAATAGTCTCCACCTTGCCTAGATCATGCTCCTTTTTAAAGCTGGTCCCTCTATTCAAGGTCTGTGCTGCTATCATGTCTGCCCTTTTCCTCATCATTAATTTCTCCCCCTATTCCGTTGTTCCTAAGAGTGTATATACGTATTATCTAACCCATTTTTTCTTTTTACAAAATTAGCCCCCTTTTGCAGCAAAACACCTCAAAAGTTATCAGTATTCAATGTCTCCAAATCTTTTTCTCCCTTCAACCCATTTCAATCCAGCACTCATACCTACCACTCCACTGAAACAGCTCTGGCACATTAAATGGGTCACTTCTCAATCCTCAGTTCATTTGATCTTTCAGTAAAATTGGCCTCAGCTATTTCCTCCTGCTTGATGCACTCTCTGATAGACTTCTCGAGCTTTCCTTTGGCCTTCCTCCTTCCTTGCTTTTTGTTCACTTCTCAGGTTCCTTTTCTGGTCTCCTTTCCTTTGAACTATTCCAAACATAAGGCTCAGTTCTGGCCCCCCTCTGCCCCCTCTGCAATCATTCCATTAAAAACTTCCCTTAAAGGGAGATCTCATTTAGGCTTAGGATTTGACACATATTAACTGACAACTCCCCAATTTATAACTCTAGCCTATAGCTCTCCTCTGAACTCTAGGCTTATATGCCTCTCCACTCCACTTGGGTGTTTAATAGACACTCAATATATCCAAACTGAACTCCTGATTTTCTTCCTCATTCCCACCCCAAACCAGCTCCACAGTTTTCTCCCTCTTAGCTGATGGCAGCCCTGTCCTTCTTGTTGCCCAGGCTAAAGACCTTTGGAGTAATCCCTGATTCCTGTCTTTGATGTTCCACATCAATCCTTCAAGAAGTCCTATTCAAGAAGTCCTACCTTCAAACTTGACTATCTACCTTCAAAATATGTCTATCTCTTACAACCTCCACTGCTAACACCAAGTGCTGTCCTCTCACGGGGATTGCTGAAATGCCCTTATACATGGCCTCCTACTTCCAAGATTCCTGTCTATGGTCCATTCTTTACTTTAGTCAAAGTGATCTTATCAAAAGGTAAGTCAGATTATGTCACTCCTCTGCTCAGAACACTTCAGTGGTTCCTGCCTTGCTCAGATTCAAAGCTAAATCTGAGGAGGCTTACAGTAGCCCAAAAAGACCTTGCTTCCACCTCCCTCCACCTTCTTTCTCATGCTGCTCCACTGGCCCCCTTGCACTTCTTTAAACACCAGGCAACTCCTGCCTTAGCCCTACTGATTACTTAGCTTGAAATGCTCTCCCTCAAGGTATTCCCAGGGCTGGCTTTCTCGCCTCACTCAGTATTTTCAGTGTGAGCTTCCCCAAACATTCTAATTAAAATTGCCAGAAACCTCCCTCCAAATACCCCTCTCTTGCCATGCCATTTTCCAAAAATTTCAACTTCTAACATTCCACATGATTTACTGGTTTGTTATGTTTATTGATTTACCTGGCTAAAAAATGCAAACCCAAAAAGGGCAGAAATTTTTTAAAATCTATTTTTTTCACTGATACATCCCAAGTTTTAAGTACATAGTCACTCAGTCCAGATGTCATTAATAAGTTAATTTATCCATTAATGAATATGTACCTTTATAAATGCTATTCCCTCTGCCTTTATCCTCTTTCTACCTGTATATCTCTGTCATACTTTGAGAAGTCTTTTCTGATTTTCATAAACGGCTTCCCTTTGCCCTCTTGTTGGGCCTCTTATAGCACACAGCTTTGTACCCTAATGACACATTTAACATTTGTTATTCCCATTGCTAAACTATAAGCTTTTTAAGGAAGGTATAGTATCTAATTCAGCTTTATAATCCTAGCCTATCACATTACCTATCTGGCTTGTGTATCATAGGTTTTCAAACAGTAAATCAGCAAACTCTAACTTACCGTGTTTGGTGCTAGGTTGATAAACAGCAGAGTTTAGTGGCAGTTTGCCACAGAGGGAGATGCAGGCCTGGGGGACTCATTTCCTGAAAGCCTGCAGGCTCAGACTGCTACAGAGCTGATGCCAGCTGAGTCACTCCTGCATCTCAACCTCTAACTCTGAACCTCGAGATTTGGACCTCTGATTAGCAGACCTTCACTGCCAAGTAAGGCTAATTTAACCCAGGAATGCCTTCTCATAAGGCCTCGGAGGGAAGAGTGAGAGCGTGGCAGCAGAAGCTCCTTTACAGAAGACCTAGCCTGAAACCTGAAAATCCTAGAAATTCCTTAGGCACTGATCATCTTAACTCCCTCTTTCTCTGCAACGCCTGCCTTTCAGGATTTATATCCTTCATAGAGCTGAAAGAAGCACATTATACCTAAGTTTGTAGCACCACACTCTTCCTGGTAGGATTTACACTTGCAGACTATGAAAGGACTTTCATAGGAATTATATGTTGAACTTATGGCACAAAGTAAAAAAGGTTATCTTTAGAGCCTCAAAGTTGTGATACATTCCAGTGTTGTCAAACCCCAAAGCAATTAAAGCACTGTTGTATGGTTTTTGAATTACAGCCTCCTTGTTAAAATGGCTATTGTTTCCCCTCAGGATCACTTACATTTTTACCTTGACGTCATCTCACTTTACATCTCAAGAGGATAAGGAAGTTAATAGAACAAGTGAATAAATATAGTTCCGAGATAACAGTGAATTCCAACGTGATGGTAGAAAAATTGTTACCGATTTTAACGACCTTTCAGGTGGAGGCATAGAAAGAAAGCCAGATAAGCCCAGGATTTTTGTTTTTGTTTTTAAAGTAATGTTAGCCAAGTAGATATTATCAGGAGTGATATTTTGATCATCATTACCTTACTTTGAATCCTGTTATGACTTCATCTGAATATTGAATATTGCCAGTAGAAGGATGCCTTATTGCATGATAGCCACGTTACTGCTACACGAGGGAAACTAATTTCCACTTCACTGGACGCTCCAAATTCCTCCCCACTGCACTGACAGTAAACACTCAAGCCAAATGGCCCTGGATTTGAGACCCTGGAGTTTGTTTACTCCACCATCACCATCTGGCCCCCCATGCACCCATCCCAGAAGAAAGCTGCCTCTGAAGACTGGCAAGAGAAGCAAGGCTCTCAAAGCTGTCTATGGGAAGGCCTACATCAAGGACATATCAGCAGCAAAACTTTTTCTTTTCTCTTAAAATGGCATCTATCGCCGCATGTTTTCCTTATTTGCCGGTCTCAGCTAAGGCAAAGGCCTTTTGCAAGTTAGCAGAAGCCCCTTAGCTTAGAAGTTTTTAAAATTTTACTGTCCTCACTTTTCAGCGCAGAATGAAATGAAGTGGAACGTTGGCCAGAGATGAGTGAATCAGGGTTAGGGAACTGGAATGTAGGACCTGATTCCTGGTTTCATAACTCTTAACTACATCCTCTCTATGCTCGGATATTTAAACTGGTTATTGCACTGTGAGGGCAGGAATGGGAGAGGGGGATGGTTTGCTTTTTATGTGTTTATTCACAAACTTACATCTGAACTCTAACTCATACGTGAGACACTTCAACTTCAGCAGGAACAAGTGATGATTCATAATGTATCATTTGTTTTAGAGTCCCATAATTTTTCCTGGTCTTAAGCAATAGGATTTTCTAGATATTACTAGACAGAACTCAGAGAAGAGAATAAGCTAAAGAGAAAATGCTAAATGCTAATCCTAATTATTTTAAAAGTCAAAGTAACCAGTGATCCTTTAACTACCAGGTCTCTACCCATGTTTCAAAATAAATTTCCAGTTTTTAAACTTGGTGTATAACTGCACCTATTAGAGATATTAATAAATGCAGCTTTTAAAGCAGGCTTACATTTTTGTGTCACAGGTTATGAAGTCTTTGCCTTGTGCAGCGATGGCTGTGTTCTCATGCTTTTGTTTGTTTGGTTTTTTACCTTAATTATCTACCAAAAGATATACAGTGGGTATTTTTTTAAGCCTAAGAATAAATTAAGCATAATGCGTGTATTGTACTATAGAGTAAAAAACTTATCAAAACAGCCTTACTCAACCTGCCTTGAAAAAAGTTACCTTTGGGACGTCTTCCAGGCCAGTCATGATTGTTGAAGAGAAAATAACCAAATGTTTGTGACTCAAAGGGCTTCTTCAAGTGACAATAAATTCTAGTCTTTCAATGCTAACATCTTCAATTGTGGAAATTGATCTCAGGATACAGGAATTGGTAGCTTCCAGCTCCTCTGAGAATATCTCCCAATCAACAAGTTGTCCATCTAGCTAAGGGACAGCTTCCTAGAATTAAGCCTGAAGAACCTAGGTTATAATTAACTCAGACTTCCTCCTCTTGTACCTTGGCCATGACCTTAATCCTCACCTAAAGTTTCCATCCCATCTATGGATAAAATTTGTTCTTATTAAGACCAACTGAATTCTAGTCTTGTTTGTTAAGGTGGATTAGCATTGGTGACTGAAAGGAATCCTAAACCAATTTCAGACCATTTAGTTAGGTTTTAAGCATGTCTCAAGAAAAGATAGACATCTCAGTGGGAGGATAACATTGTTCAGTTTTACCATCTTTCTGCCTGTAGTTAAAAAAATAAAACAAAAATTAATATGGTAATGTTAAGTCTAGTGAATTTTTTCAAAGTAGTTCTGGATACAAGCAAAATGTTTTTAATACTAGGAACTTCAGACTTGATAATCACAAGAGATATTAAAAGAAATGATAAAATGAGAAGGGTTTTGGAATTTAGCAGCGTTCAACTGCATGGATTTAAAGTCATTTAAGTGAGACTCAGTAGGTCCACTGACTTACCTAAAAACCTCAAAGACTTATATTACATGATCCTCTTGGTTCTTACAATTTCACAAGAGGTAAGGTTTATGGGATAGAAAAGAGAATCAAGTGTCTGGTAGGTATAAAAGTTGAGATTCAAAGAAACCATTATGCACCTTTGTTCACACGCAAGTCCTTAAGAAAAGAGGAATGACTTACCTACTACATTCAGAAAAAAATAGAAACTATCTGGCATAGACTCCTTCAGTTTCCTCCCCCTCTTCAACTGATCTATTTCTAATTATACTCTTCCCTCCTTTCTCCTCCTGGAGGAAAACATTTAAAACATTCTTTCCAAAACTATCCTTCTACCTTAGCTCTTGATTCTCTGCCTTTCCACTCTTCAGCTGAAGAGACCTACCCATTCCCCATTTTCATTTTTTCATTTGTTGTTTCATTTATTGTTCAACAAACATGTATTACACTCTTGTTATTAAGTCCTTGAGATACCGAAAATAAAAGACACATTTCCTACCTTCAAAGAGCTCAAAGGGGAAGCAGTAGCAAAATAAACAATTACAGATCACACAATTATGATACATCATGTAAAGATCAATGATAGAAGTTTGCATATTATGCTACGGTTGTGTACACAGGAGAGGTTGAAGAAGGCGGGAGTGGAGAGGATGGCACCTGAGATGGCTCTAGAAGTTAGATACCAAAAGGGGAAACTAGGACTTTTTAGACAGAGGGAATAACATTCACCAAAGCATGATCATAGGAGAGAATTTAAAGTCCATAAGACAGGAACAAAAGGAATAGATGTGTTGGAGGCAAGAGGTGAGGGGAAAGTTAGACCAAATAACAAAGGATCATGAAGATGATAAGGAATTATTAAAGTATTCTAAGGATGTACGGTCAGATTTGCATTTTAGAAAGATCAGTCTTTATCAGAGGGTAATTAGACTGGGAACTAATTGCAGTTATCTTGGAGAGAAATGAGCAATTGGGAGTACACAGCGGTGTAATTAGTAGAAGCTATACAGAAAGAGGCAAACTTTGGGGTAAACAGAAATTTAGTTTAAGGACATACAAGTGAAGATGCCTGACCAAGTGTTGGTTCTTCGTGTCTGAAATTAAAAAGAGTTATTAGTGCTGGAGATGTAAATTTGAAAGTGACAAGCACGAGGGTCGGGGGAACTGGGGCCTGGCTAATGAGATGAGATTGCTTAGGAAGACTGGGTAAGCTCCAGAAGCTGAAGGCAGATGATTCATAGCTTTTGTTCATTGCTATATCCCCAGCACCTACAACTTGTGCCAGGTATGTAGTCAGCATTCAATATTTGAATAAATTAATGAAATAATGAAAAGAGGATTGAGAGCTTAACTCTGAGAAACGTCAACATTTAGGGATGGACAGAGAAAAGAAGCCACCGAAGGGATCTGAGATAGCAAGGTTAGAGAGGTAGGAGGAAAAGCAGGAGAGTGTGAAAGGAAGCGAGCTTCCGGAAGTTCAGCAATGCTGTAAAAGACCAGGTACAACAAGAATTACCAAAGTCTTCATCAGTTTTAGCAGCTAGAAGGTCATGGGAGTTTATGATGGCAGTGGTTTCAACGCAGGTGGTGAGTGGGCAGATGATAGTGTTTGTAGAGTATGAGGAAGATAGGAAGGAAGTGAGGTGATTCTTTTCAGAAACTTGGCAGCATCTTCATGAAGCAATTTTTCTTTCCTTTTTCATTGATACTACTCCTCAAACTACAGATCTTAAAAACAAAAAGAAAAAATACTTTCCCTTTAATCATTCTCAACATATTGACCTTTCTTTATACTTCTTCTCAAGTGAATGGAAGTATGTGACTATCTTGAATCATCTTCTGTTAATTCTCCTAGCATTTCCCCTTTCTTCATTTTCTGACCTAGGCAGCCCTTGTAGTGTATCACTCTATAATGAATATATATATATATATATATATATATTTAATTCATTTATTCATTTACTTATCTATTTATCCTTGCTTCTCCTCTCTCACCCCCTACACTTAATACATCAAGAAATCCTGTGAGCATGCTAAGTTGCTTTAGTTATATGTTACTCTTTGCAGCCCTATGGACTGTGATCTGCCAGGCTCCTCTGTTCATGGGATTCTCCAGGCAAGAATACTGGAGAAGGATGCCATGCTTTCCCAGGGGACCTTCCTAACCCAGGGACTGAACTCACATTTTTTATATCTCCTCCATTGGCAGGTAGGTTCTTTACCACTAGTGTCACCTGGGAAGCCCCCAACAAACCCTTACTCTATCTTCAAAATATATCTGGAGTCTGCTCATTTCTCATCACCTCCACATTACCTCCCAAGGCCAACACTCCATCACCTCTCACTTGGACCACAGCAGTCACCTGGCAGCAGACCTCCCCACCTGCACCCTTGCCTCTCTATTGTCTATTCATACACCAACAACCAGAGTGATCCTTTCAAGTATAAACTGACTATTTTGTCAGTCTACTGTTAAGAATCCTCCAGGAGCACATCATCTCATTTTACTTCTCTGTGGGATCTGAAGCACCCCCTTGCCCATTACTTGGCACAACTCGTTTCTCCCACTGTTCCTGTCATTGACCTTACTCCAGCCTCAATGGCCTCTTTGTTGTCCCAAACTCACTCCACCTCAGGCCATCTGCATTTTTTAGTTTATACTCAGAACACTCTTCCCACAGACATCATTTAGTTTACCCTCTCACTGCCCCAGCACACTGTTCAAATAGCCCCTTAACCCAAAGGTCTCCACTGGCCAGCCTTCATACACAATTGCACCTTAGTCTCTCTCAGTTCTCCACCCTCTTCATCCTTCTTACATTGCACTTGTCACCAGCTGACTTACGATGGTGACTTGTTTGTTGTCTGTTTCTCTCCACTAGACTCTGAGCACCTACAAACTGTCCCTACCAAGAGCACCTCCCTTAGAGAAGCAGAGACAAAGATACCAAGAAACTATTCCTGCCCTTCAGGAACCCACACTTCAGTGAGTCATGCACGCTAACAAGTAATTAGAATGGAAATACTCAAAGCAGTCTGGATGCCAGAGTTAGGCCTCGGGGAGCAGTGCGGTTTGGGGTAGCAGTTCGGGCGCTCTCCCGCCAGGGTAGTAGTTACAACCGTGAGTTCACTCTAAGAGAATGTGAGAAACGAAAAGCACTCAGGAGACAACAGCGTCTAACGGGCGAAGGACAGAGGAAGCCGCCAGGAAGAAGATGTGAAGACAGGCTGGAAGAGCGGGAGAAAAACAAGAAGAGGAGTTCACTGAGGTTGCAGCTACTATCAATGTTTTATCTTTCTAGAGTATTACTAACAATTATAGCAGTGAACATTCATTAACAATTTGCTGGGAACTTCCTGGTGGTTCAGTGGTTAGGACTCGGCACCTGGCTGGGGCCCAGGTTCAATTCCCTGGTCAGGGAACTAAGATCCCACAAGACAAGCAGCGGGGCCAAAAAAAAAAAAAAGAAAAAAATTGCTACACGCCATTCCTGTTCTAAGCATGTTCTATATCTTCACACGTTAAATCTCACAACAATCCAGGAGGTTAGGCACGAGTATGGCTCTGTTTTACAAAGAGGGAATATTTTCACTTACCCAAGGGTACCCTCCTACTGAGAAATAAAGATTTGAACCCAAATTGTTTGAGCTTGTGCTCTTTTTAAGAAAACAAAATATTTGTTTATTTAAAAACTTTCTTGGATGCCCCTAGGTCTTAGATGGGGGCATATGGGATATAGTTCCCTGACCAGGAACCGAACCCTGACCTCCTACATTGGGAGTGCAGAGTCTTAGCCACTGGACCACCAGGGAAATTCTGAGCTTGCACTCTTAATCACTATATTATCCATAATATGATACTATGCCAGGTGTATATGCCTTTTCCTACTTATTGAGTACATATTAAATGTCAGGTACTGTTCTAGGCATGGGCTTCCCTGGTGGCTCAGACGATAAAGAATCTGCCTACATCGAGCAGGTTCGATCCATGGGTCAGCAAGATCCCCTAGAGAAGGAAATGGCAACCCACTCCAGTATCCTTGCCTGGGAAATCCCATGGACAGAGGAGCCTGGCGGGCTACATACAGTCCATGGGGTCACAAAGAGTCGGGCATGACTGAGTGACTTTTCATTGTTCTAGGCTGTGGATAAAGAGCAGTGGAGAGGACCAGGTCCCTCCCTTCACGGAGGGTATGTCCTTGTGGGGGAGACCGATGTGAAACAAGTCCGGAGATGCAAGTGCTGAGAAGAAACACAAAATAGGGTAAGGTATCACGAATGACAGTGGTAGCCTCTCTGAGAAGGTGACATTAAGTAGAGATCCGAGGAAGTGAGCAACTGAGCCAAGAGGATATCTGAGGGTAGAACATTCCAGGCAGAGGAACAGTCAGTGCAGAAGCATTAAGGTGCGAGTGTACCGGTGTGTTCCAGGAACTGCAAGGAGGTCAGAGCCGTAGCAGCAGCGTAAACTGGAGGGAGAGTGGGAGATAAGGTTAAGATACAGAAAGGCTTCCAGGACATATGGTTAAGTGAAAAAGATTAAGGGATAAGGCATGGTAAGTAGTTTGTATGGCATAATCAATCACATTGAGTAAAAAAGAATGTGAGTATGTCCGTGTGTACACCCATACAGATAAATGAATAAATATATATTTGTTTATATTCTGAAGTAATAGACAAACTTAAAAGGGTGATTCCTTTCTAAGGAAAGGAAAGGGAAGTATATTTATACTTCTTATTTTATATTCTTTCCTATTGTTTGAAAAATTTTACTATGTATATGTTACTTTTATAATAACCAAAATAATAGCTAAAAAAGAAATAAACTCTTAACCAGATGTTAAGGGGATCCAGCTAAAATCCTCTTTCCCTTTATGGCTGAGCCTCTCCAAAGTTGCCTCCACCAGCTTCTTGCCCTCTCCCTGTTCTCTTCAATCAAACACAGTCCAACTCCAGACTCTCACCTTCCTTGGCACTGCACATATGGGGCTCACCTGTGACTCCCCTGGGACAAGGAACACATCAGTCCTCTTGCTTTTGGACCCCTCTGCTATGTTTGACATTGTTTATAGCTCCTCCGTTTGAAGCTCTTTCTCCCTTGGCTTCCCTCTTGCCCTCTTTTACTTACGGATCATTCTTTTTTTATATATAATTCAGTTTTGAATATATATATATTTGGCTCTGCTGTACAACATGTGGGATCTTAGTTCCCCCTGTAGTGGAAGCATGGAGTCAACCACTGCACCTCCAGGGAAGTCCCACCCTGAGCATCCTCTCTTGGTCTCGTCCCACTGGCTACTCTTATTTAGCTTACCCAATAGGAAGATAGGTTCTTCTGATTCTATTCTTGACCCATTTGTCATTGTGTGCCACACACACCCTTCTGTGTGGTCTCATTTCTGCCCATAGTTTCAGCAACCCTCTTTATACTTCTAAGTTCCAGATCTGTATGTTTAGATTTTTCTCCTGAGCTCTAGTCTACGACTCCAACTGCCTATTAGACAACTCCACCTGCAGATCTCATAGGATATCAAACTCCACTGTTCTAAAACCAAGCTTCTCTGGTGGCTCAGTGGTTAAGAATCCACCCACCAGTGCAGAGACATGGGTTCAATCCCTGATCTGGGAGGATCCCACTTGCTGCGGAGCAACTAAGCCTGTGAGCTATAAAGAAGAGTAGCCCTCTCCTCACCGCAATGAGAGAAAAGCTTGCACAGCAGCAAAGACCCAGCACAACCCAAAATAAGAGTAAATAAATTTATTTTTAAAATAAATAAATAAAACCAAGCTCATCATCTCCAAGCAAAAATACCTTCCTCCTCCTGTTGTCCTTATCTTAGTTGGTGGTATCACCACCTGCTGGATTGACCCAGCGGACAACCTGAGACAAATCCCTTTTTCGTCCTCTAGATCAAAATGGACACCAAAAGTCATTACATCTGCTAAGTAGCTTCAGAAGCTGTGCTCATTCCTGTTATGTTCACTACCCATGCACGCTTCGTCTGAACTACTACATGTGGACAGATGAGTCTGAAGCCATGGGAAGAGGTCAGAAATATCATCACTTCATTTTATACCTCTAGTTTCAAGATCAGCCTGCTTCCTTACACCCAGTTGCCAAGCGATGTGGCACAAATTCCATCATGTCAGTCCCTGTTTGAAATCTATCCATTTCCCCCTAATCTTTCTAGAATAAATTCCAAACTCCTTAATATGATCTTACCAGTCATTTTTTTGTTTCCGTCTTTTTGGCCATGCCTCATGGCTTGTGGGAGAAAGCAATGGCACCTCACTTCAGTACTCTTGCCTGGGAAATCCCATGGACAGAGGAGCCTGGTAGGCTGCAGTCCATGGGGTCGCTAAGAGTTAGACATGACTGAGCGACTTCACTTTCACTTTTCACTTTCATGCATTGGAGAAGGACATGGCAACCCACTCCAGTGTTCTTACCTGGAGAATCCCAGGGACAGGGGAGCCTGGCGGGCTGCGGTCTATGGGGTTGCACAGAGTCGGACACGACTGAAGTGACTTAGCAGTAGCAGCATGGCTTGTAGGATCTTATTTCCCCAACCAAGGATTGAACCTAGGCCCTCAGCAGTGAAGGGTGGAGTCCTAACCACTGGACCACCAGGTAATTCCCTGGCCAGTCATTTTTTGACACTTTGCCTTGTGTACCTAATGTTTGGGCAATACTGAAGCCTTGTTTCTCAAAGGCCTCTTTCCTTTTCATGTTTCTGTGGAAGTTTTGTAACATAGCATCTTTGTACCTCCAGATCTAACATAATACCTGGTACAGAGTAGATGTTCAGTACATGCTCATTGAATAAAGATGCGCACAGAGGTTGAAGGTAAGAAACCAATCAGAAGACCACTCAGTTTTTGTTTTTCAGTTGCCAGGTTTTGTCCCACTCTTTGCAATCCCAGGGACTGCAGCACGCCAGATTCCTCTGTCCTCCAGTGTCTCCCTGAGTTTGCTTGAATTCATGTTCACTGAGTCAGTAATGCTATCTAGCCAACTCATCCTCTGCTACCTCCCTTCTTCTTTTGCCCTCAATCTTCCCCAGCATCAGGGTCTTTTCCACTGAGTCAGTTCTTCTCATCAGGTGGTCAAAGTGGCCAGAAGAGTACTATATAAGAGTACAAGTTAGAGGTGACCAGGAAGAAAGGGAAAGGAAATGCTTTAGTGCAACATTTCCTTCAAGCTTCAACAAGGTGAAGCGGTAATAATCAAAAAGAAATTATTCCTATCATCTTTCTCTCTTTGAGAGATGCACACTTTGATACTCACTTTGTACAATTTCCAATGGAGACAATGTAGCTGATCTTAAATAAAATGTATTTTTATAAAAAGCCAGCACATGCAACTCTGACAAAATAAAACCCTTTGGGTATAAATCCCAAGGTCCAAGAGTGAAGCTGGGAAGGGTCATTTATTCCACAAACATTAACTGAGCCAATATAGCAAAGAGTCAGACATGACTGAGCAACTGAACTGAACTGAACTGAGATACTACTCACAGAGAAGGCAATGGCATCCCACTCCTGGAAAAATGGAGGAGGCTGGTAGGCTACAGTCCATGGGGTCGCTAAGAGTCAGACAGGACTGAGAGACTTCACTTTCACTTTTCACTTTCATGCCTTGGAGAAGGAAATGGCAACCTACTCCAGTGTTCTTGCCTGGAGAATCCCAGGGACGGGGGAGCCTGGGACGGGGCTGCTGTCTATGGGGTCGCACAGAGTCAGACATGACTGAAGCGACTTAGCAGCAGCAGCAGCAGACACTACTCAGCGTAGGGGATACAAAGCAAAGCAATATGCAGTGCCTGTTCTCAAAGAGCTCAAGGCCCCCCAAATTATCCAGTCTTTGCCTTTGGCCAAGACTACAGCCTAATCCTTTACAGAAAGCTAACTGCTCATGCTGGGGCAATTATTTAAAGTCCTTTTACTTATAGAGGTAGCTATACCTAATTATTTTGGAATGGAAATTCATGAAAGGGGCAGTAGCAAAATGTAACCACTGCTTCCTTAATGGAATAGGTGCCTTCACAGAAGGCTTCCCTGGTGGCTCAGACTGTAAAGAATCTGCCTGCAATGCAGGAGACCTGAGTTCTATCCCTGAGTCCAGAAGATTCCCTGGAGAAGGGAATGGCAACCCATAGAAGAGTAATGGACTTGGCCCTTCCTTCACCAAAGAAAGCGACATCCAAGGATTCTGAACTGTCCGCCATTCAGTGATGACTAAGTCTTCCTACGGGCAAGTTTAAATGACCCAGCTACCATTCTTTTCTTAGTTCCAGAACTTTGGGGACAACTGACACAATGTTTTCCATTGGGGACCCGTTCGGAGAAAGGAAATTGCTTATTTGAGAGGAGGTATATTCACCAGTGACTAAGAAAGTGTTTTTATCTGAGTGAGAGAGAATACACTTTACTTGTATTGGGTCATTCAGTCTTCATTGATATTCTTATTTTGCAGATTAGGAAATTGAGGCATCATGAGCCTAGGTGCCTGGTTCAAGATCACGTAACTACAACTACTGAATCTGAGCATATGATTGTTGTTGTTCAGTCACTCAGTCATGTCTGTTTTCGACCTTATGGACTTCACTACGCCAGGCTTTCCTGTCCTTCACTGTCCCCCAGAGTTTGCTTAAAGTCATGTCCGTTGAATCAGTGATGCCATCCTACCACCTCACTTTCTATCACCCCCCTTCTCCTCCTGCATTCAATCTTTCCCAGTATCAGGGTCTTTTCCAATTAGTTGGCTCTTAGAATCATGTGGCCAAAGCATTGGAACTTTCAGCTTCAGTTTCAGCACCAGTTCTTCCAATGAATATTCCAGGTTGATTTCCTTTTAAGACTGACTTGTTTAATCTCCTCACTGTCCAATGGACTCTCAAGAATCTTCGCTAGCACCACAACTCAAAAGCATCAGTTCTTTGGTGCTCAGCCTTCTTTATGGTTCAACTCTCATATCCATACATGAGTACTGGAAAAACTATAGCTTTGACTATAAGGACCTTTGTCACAAAGTAACATGTCTCCTTTTTAATATGCTGTCTAGGTTTGTCATGGCTTTTCTTCCAAGGAGCAAGCGTCTGTTAATTTCATGTCTGCAGTCACCATCTACAGTGATTTTGGAGCTCAAGAAAATAAAATCTGCCACTGTTTCTGCTTTTCTCCCATCCATTTGCCCTGGGACTGGATGCCATATTCTTTGTTTTTTGAATGTTGA
>SJYC01144244.1:0-11405 GCA_006408675.1 Madoqua kirkii | reverse complement strand
ATATAGCAAAGAGTCAGACATGACTGAGCAACTGAACTGAACTGAACTGAGATACTACTCACAGAGAAGGCAATGGCATCCCACTCCTGGAAAAATGGAGGAGGCTGGTAGGCTACAGTCCATGGGGTCGCTAAGAGTCAGACAGGACTGAGAGACTTCACTTTCACTTTTCACTTTCATGCCTTGGAGAAGGAAATGGCAACCTACTCCAGTGTTCTTGCCTGGAGAATCCCAGGGACGGGGGAGCCTGGGACGGGGCTGCTGTCTATGGGGTCGCACAGAGTCAGACATGACTGAAGCGACTTAGCAGCAGCAGCAGCAGACACTACTCAGCGTAGGGGATACAAAGCAAAGCAATATGCAGTGCCTGTTCTCAAAGAGCTCAAGGCCCCCCAAATTATCCAGTCTTTGCCTTTGGCCAAGACTACAGCCTAATCCTTTACAGAAAGCTAACTGCTCATGCTGGGGCAATTATTTAAAGTCCTTTTACTTATAGAGGTAGCTATACCTAATTATTTTGGAATGGAAATTCATGAAAGGGGCAGTAGCAAAATGTAACCACTGCTTCCTTAATGGAATAGGTGCCTTCACAGAAGGCTTCCCTGGTGGCTCAGACTGTAAAGAATCTGCCTGCAATGCAGGAGACCTGAGTTCTATCCCTGAGTCCAGAAGATTCCCTGGAGAAGGGAATGGCAACCCATAGAAGAGTAATGGACTTGGCCCTTCCTTCACCAAAGAAAGCGACATCCAAGGATTCTGAACTGTCCGCCATTCAGTGATGACTAAGTCTTCCTACGGGCAAGTTTAAATGACCCAGCTACCATTCTTTTCTTAGTTCCAGAACTTTGGGGACAACTGACACAATGTTTTCCATTGGGGACCCGTTCGGAGAAAGGAAATTGCTTATTTGAGAGGAGGTATATTCACCAGTGACTAAGAAAGTGTTTTTATCTGAGTGAGAGAGAATACACTTTACTTGTATTGGGTCATTCAGTCTTCATTGATATTCTTATTTTGCAGGTTAGGAAATTGAGGCATCATGAGCCTAGGTGCCTGGTTCAAGATCACGTAACTACAACTACTGAATCTGAGCATATGATTGTTGTTGTTCAGTCACTCAGTCATGTCTGTTTTCGACCTTATGGACTTCACTACGCCAGGCTTTCCTGTCCTTCACTGTCCCCCAGAGTTTGCTTAAAGTCATGTCCGTTGAATCAGTGATGCCATCCTACCACCTCACTTTCTATCACCCCCCTTCTCCTCCTGCATTCAATCTTTCCCAGTATCAGGGTCTTTTCCAATTAGTTGGCTCTTAGAATCATGTGGCCAAAGCATTGGAACTTTCAGCTTCAGTTTCAGCACCAGTTCTTCCAATGAATATTCCAGGTTGATTTCCTTTTAAGACTGACTTGTTTAATCTCCTCACTGTCCAATGGACTCTCAAGAATCTTCGCTAGCACCACAACTCAAAAGCATCAGTTCTTTGGTGCTCAGCCTTCTTTATGGTTCAACTCTCATATCCATACATGAGTACTGGAAAAACTATAGCTTTGACTATAAGGACCTTTGTCACAAAGTAACATGTCTCCTTTTTAATATGCTGTCTAGGTTTGTCATGGCTTTTCTTCCAAGGAGCAAGCGTCTGTTAATTTCATGTCTGCAGTCACCATCTACAGTGATTTTGGAGCTCAAGAAAATAAAATCTGCCACTGTTTCTGCTTTTCTCCCATCCATTTGCCCTGGGACTGGATGCCATATTCTTTGTTTTTTGAATGTTGACTTTTAAGCCAAGTTTTTCACTCTCCGCTTTCATCCTCATCAAGGGGCTCTTAGTTACTCTTCACTTTCTGCCATTAGAGTGGTAGGAGTAAGAATTGCATGTGTGCTGACTTCCCTGGTGGCTCAGAGGTTAAAGTGTCTGCCTGGAATGCAGGAGACCACGGTTTGATCCCTGGGTTTGGAAGATCCCCTGGAGAAGGAAATGGCAACCCACTCCAGTACTCTTGCCTGGAGAATCCCATGGAGGGAGGAGCCTGGTAGGCTACAATTCATGGGGTTGCAAAGAGTTGGATACGACTGAGCGATTTCACTTTTCACTTTAAGTTGATTGAGTCATGTCCAGCTCTTCGGGACACCATGGACTGCAACCTGCCAGTATCTTCTGTCCATGGGATTCTCTGGGCAAGAACACTGGAGTGGGTTGCCATGCCTCCTCCAGAGGATCTTTCAACCCAGGGACTGAACCCATGTCTCTTAAGTCTACTGCCTTAGCAGGTGAGTTCTTTACCACTAGAGCAACCTGAGAACCCTGAGAGTATGAATTAGTACAATCTTAAAGTGAAAGTAAAAGTGAAAGTGAAGTCGCTCAGTCATGTCCGACTCTTTGCGACACCATGAGGTGTAGCCTACCAGCCTCCTCTGTCCATAGGATTTTCCAGGCAATAGTACTGGAGTGGATTGCCATTTCCCTCTCCAGGGGATCTTCCTTGCCCAGGGATCGAACCCTGGTCTCCCGCATTGTAGACAGACGCTTTACTGTCTGAGCCACCAGGGAAGTCAAGCAGGCAACTCAGTCTTTATAGGGGACAATGTGGCAACGTTTATCAAAATTATAAGTGTACATACCTTTTGACTTAGCAATTCCACTTCTAGAAATTATGCTACAGATATAGTGACACATTTGCAAAATAAGATATGTTCAAGGTTGTACACTGCAAGATTGTTTGAAAGTTTGGAAATAACTTGTGTACACTAACAGAGAACTAGTTAAATAAATTATGCTTCATCTATTCCATACAGCTCCCTTCAAGAATAAGGAAATGCTGTCTACTGATAGGAATGATTTCTAAGATAGGTTTATAAGCAGGATCCAGGAAATGGGTTTGATAGTCTTTCATTTGTGGAAAAACATCTGTATGTATTTGCTTGCATAGGTATAGACTATCTTTTGAAGAATATACAAGAGACTGATAACCTTAGTTGCCACTAAGAAAGGATAAGGTATGACTGTGGGAGGGATGGGGAGGGAAGTTAAGAGTAGAGTGAAACTTTATTTATTTAAATTTGTAACCATATGTATATATTAGGTATTCAAGAAAAATAAACTGAATTAAAATTTTAAATAAAAATAATAAAGCACACACAGTTTACAGTAACTTATGAGTAAGGCATAGAATATCTTCTTTTAAAAAATATATTCACATTGTTGGGACTTCCCTGGTGGTTCAATGGCTAAGATTCTGTTCTCCCAGTGAAGGAGGCCTGGGTTTGATCCCTGAGCAGGGAACTAGATTTCACATGCTGCAACTAAGATCCTGTGTGCCACAACTAAGACCTGGTACAGCCAAAAAAAAAAAAAATAATATATATATATATATATATATACATATACATATATACACATTCACATTGTTGTGCAGCTATTACCACATCCATCAAGGTAACTCATTTCATGTTATAAATTTGAAAGTCTACCAATTAAACAATAACACCCCATTCTCCTCTCATCCCATCCTCTGGCAACCATTATACTTTGTCTTTACATTTTTTACTACCCTGCTGCTAAGTCACTTCAGTCGTGTCTGACTCTGTGCGACCCTATGGACTGTAGCCCATCAGGCTCCTCTGTCCATGCGATTCTCCAGGCAAGAATACTGGAATGGGTTGCCATGCCCTTTTCCAGGAGATCTTCCTGACCCAGGGATCAAACTCACATCTCTTATGTCTCCTGCATTGGCAGGCAGTTTCTTTACCACTAGTGCCACCTGGGAGTGAAATGAAAGTTGCTCAGTTGTGTCCAACTCTTTGTAACCCCACGGACTATACAGTCCATGGAATTCTCCAGGCCAGAATACTGGAGTGGGTAGTTTCTCCCTTCTCCAGGGGATATTCCCAACCCAGGGATCAAACCCAGGTCTCCCACATTGTAGGCAGATTCTTTACCAGCTAAGTCACCAGGGAAGCTCAAGAATACTGGAGTGGGTAGCCTATCCCTTCTCTAGTGGATCTTCCCAACCCAGGAATCAAACCCAGGTCTCCTGCATTGCAGGCAGATTCTTTACCAACTGAGCTATCAGGGAAGTCACCTGGGAAGCCCCATATAAATGGAATCACACAATATTTATCTTTTTATGATTGATTGATTTTACTTAGCATAATGTCCTCAAGATTTGTCCATCTTGTAACATATTTCACAATTCCTTTCCTTTTTAAAGGCCAAATAATATTCTATTGTATGAGCATACCACATTTTGGTAATCCATTCATTGGTTGATGAATACTGGGTTTGTGTCCATGTTTTGGCTATTGTGAATAATGCTGCCATGAATATGGGTATACAAATATCTTCTCAAGACGGTGGTTTCAAGTTTTAAGGGCAGTATTTATCCAGAAGTGGAATTACTGGAGTAATTCTTTTTTTTTCTGAGGAACCACCATACTGTTTTCCACAATGGTGGCACCATTTTATATTCCTGCTTACAGTGCACAAAGGTTCCAATTTCTCTACATCTTCACCAACATTTGTTTTCCACTAAAAAAAAAAAGTCATCCTAATGAGTGTGAGGTGGCATAGTATGTCTTTTGGGGAATCAGCAGTATGGTTAGACCCCAGTGAGATTTGGTCTTGCACTTACTAGCCCTGTGATTGTGGACAATACACCAGTTTCCCCATTCATCAAATCAGAATTATCTCAGAGGGTTGGTGAGAACGGAACGTGCATAAAGCACTCAGGCTCACAGAAAGCACTCGACAGATGTTATTCTTTCTGCCTTAAGAGCTCCAACAATAAACCAAATTCTGACTTGCTTGTGCTCCTTTGGACTAGTCAGGAGGCAGAGACAAATCAGATGATTTTATCAAGGAGTTTTCTACTTGGAGGCTTGAGTCTGAGGACTTAACACAATCTTCAGGGACATTCTTCCTTCCTGCTGTTCCCACTGAACCTGCAGACCTCCCACCTGTGCCCCAAGAAGTATGTTTGAAATGAAGAGGTTACTCAGAACCCAGCAGGTTTATGTATTCTCACGGACGGGAAGAAATCCTGTTGACACAGTTTTGTAAAGCCTGTCACTCAGTCCCCTGCCTATTACCTCTGTAGACCGTTATGCATATTAAAGAAGTGGGGGGGGGGCGGCAAATACAAAAGAAAAATAAGAGAGAGAGAGAGTGAGAGGGGGAACAAATCAGGATGCTTGCGGGAATCCACGTGGTCGCCAATCTGTAACTGATCAGAGCAGCGACACTGAAGCAAAACCCCCAGCGCCTAACGCTAAATATATTGCAATGGAGAAACAGTCCACAATGGGGTGTCTATGTCCTTTAGTAGAGTCCTGGGGCTGCCGTTTAAGAGACTCTTCCCCTACTCCCACCCTTTTTGCACCTAGTAAACCACGCGGTGTAACAACGGAATCTGGTTCTGTGTGTGCGATCTGTGTGTGTGCGCTTTGCAAACCATCTGGGCTCCATCCTGCGCGGTTGGAACCACGATCGATCCGGGATGAGTTGGGGGAGTTGAAGCTTGCCTGTGTCTCCTCCCTTTCTCCGCTCTTCTAGGCCCCACCCCATCTTTCGCTCAGCACAAACGTTTCCCGGGTGGAGGGACGTAGGTTTTCAGCACCAGGAGGCCGTGGACCTTCTCTGGAGGCGTGCAGAGCACCCTCCAGAGGGCCAGAGCTGATTGCAACCTGCTCACCACGACCCTCCCCCTCCTCCCCAAATTCACCGCCCCAGGCTGTTATATTACTGGCCGGGCGCCGTACGGGTGCGGGAGTCCAGGAAGGCTGCGTGACCTTCCAGCGAACTCCACCTCGGCCGGGGGGTTGGGGGGGGTGGAGGCTGCCCCGGGGCCTGCAGGCTGTGTATCGATCCCCCAGCCTCAGCCAACGCAAGTTCTCCCAGTACAAACCCCTCCCTCCCTTCTGTGCTTTCCCAGCCTCGCAGGCTTCTAACGCCTAGCTTGAGGCGCCCTCCCCTCTTTCCCGCAATAAAGTAAACGGGGTGGATATGCATCCCCCGCCCTAACCCTCCTCCTTCCCCCTCCCCCCTCTGCCCACTAACCCCGCGCTAAGAGCTCGCCGCCGGCGGGCCCCTTTCCACCCAGTGTATCATAATGCCCAACGCTCTTCTCCTCCCCCTCTCTTAATCAGAAACGTGCTCGCGAGCCCCCCTCCCTCCGCGTGCATATATTAGGGTCTGCTTTGCATGCAGCGGCAGGCAGAGAACGGAGGAAGAAGGGGCGGGGGCGCTTTTGCCCGCCTCTTCCCTCCAGGCCCCGTTAGCCACCCAGTTTCAGCTTCGTTGTAACGCCGCCTCGTTAGCGGAGCACGCCGGGGCCCCACTGCCCGGGCGGGAGAAACAGTCCAACTCTCTGCAGAAAGGCACCAAAAGCAGACAGACGTTCCCCATCCCCGAGTGCACAGTAGGAAGAGGAGGTGGCGAGAGCCCGAACAGCTCGGTGTACGCATTTTCGAGAGAGCTCCAGCATGAAAATGGGAGGGGCTCTTTAAAAAAATTTTTTTTTATTTTTTAAAGCGCATTCATTGAGGGCCTTCCTATTTTGCATAAACTGGGCAACAATCCGTCTTGCCTGTAGCACAATAAGGGCTCTTTTATTCTAGAAGCGTTAAATCCGGGCTAACCCATCTCGCATCCGTGCCTCGAGGCGGAGAAGGCGCACTCGTCCCCGACCCGGCAGCCGCGTTAGACGAAGCGGCTCTCGCGGGCGGTTCGATTCCCAGCGCATCCCGGGAACGTGTGTAATCGGCCTCTCGGCTCTCGAGGCTGCGGGCGGTGGGGCTCCCTCCGCCTCCATACTCTTCGTAGCCCTCGCCCCTCCCCCTCTCCCCGGAACCCGCGCTCGGCGTCGGGCTCCTGGGCTTCCTTCCCCCCGCCTTCTCCCGAGTCTGCCGCTCCCGGAGGGCGGGGCACGCAGTTATCCAGGTTGCGGGGCGGGCGGGCGGGCGGCAGGCTGCGGCCCGGGCCTCTGGATGGCGTAGCGGCGGCCCGGCGTCGGCAGGGCGGGCCTGAGCCCGCTATACAGCTCGCTGGGCCGGCTGGCGCGGCCCGGCGCTCGGCATAGCGGCGGCGGCCTGCTGGCGGCCGGGCGGCGCCGGGCGGCCCAGGCAGGTTCCGGGGCCCGCAGCCCCCCCCCTCCGCCTCCCCGCCCCCCTGTGTTGTCGCCTCTCCCTCTCGCTGCTTCACTTCACGGGGCGAACATGGCGCACAGCTGTCGGTGGCGCTTCCCCGCCCGACCCGGGACCACCGGGGGCGGCGGCGGCGGGGGGCGCCGGGGCCTAGGGGGCGCCCCGCGGCAACGCGTCCCGGCCCTGCTGCTTCCCCCCGGGCCTTCGGTCGGCGGCGGCGGCCCCGGGGCGCCCCCCTCCCCCCCGGCTGTGGCGGCCGCGGCGGCGGCGGCGGGAAGCGGCGGGGCCGGGGTTCCAGGGGGAGCGGCCGCCGCCTCAGCAGCCTCCTCGTCGTCCGCCTCGTCTTCGTCTTCGTCATCGTCCTCAGCCTCCTCCGGGCCGGCCCTGCTCCGGGTGGGCCCGGGCTTCGACGCGGCGCTGCAGGTCTCGGCCGCCATCGGCACCAACCTGCGCCGGTTCCGGGCCGTGTTTGGGGAGAGCGGCGGGGGAGGCGGCAGCGGAGAGGTAAGGGGGCGAGGAACCCCCCAGGCCCGGGGTCTCGACCCTCTGCGGAGCCCCCCTCCCCTCCCCCATCCGGGATTGTGGAGCATCCCAATTCGGGGACCATCCCTGGGTCCCTGACCCGGGGCAGACGGCCCTCCCATCTCGGGTCCCCCATACGGGGGTGCAGACCCCAAGGCGCCCCCACCTCGGGGTTCGAACCCATCTGGCCGAGGGCCTTTGCCCCCGACCCTCCTTGCCCTGACCCTTCCCCAAATCCTTTGGCACAGACCCCTCTCCCGGGTTTCCCATCCCGGGACTGAACCCCTCCTCCCTTTCACAGATTACCTCATCCGAGCAAGATTCCTCCCTCCCTCCCTTCCTAGAGACTTGATCCCGCCACATCCCCGCCTCCCTCTCTGGGCAGATGTTTTACTCCTGGGGCAGTTTTCCTCTCGGGCATCTCTCGGGTGATGGCCTCATCCAAAGCCACGTTCTTCTCCCACCCTTGGGGATCGGTGTCCCTTCCAGCACCTTGCTTCCGAAGACCTGGTGAACCCTCGCCCTGTCCCCGGGCCAGGTTCCTACACCAGCAGCCACTCCCCCTTCCCTCACCTCCACCCGCGCCCCCACCTCTCCCTCTCGCTGCTTCACTTCACGGGGCGAACATGGCGCACAGCTGTCGGTGGCGCTTCCCCGCCCGACCCGGGACCACCGGGGGCGGCGGCGGCGGGGGGCGCCGGGGCCTAGGGGGCGCCCCGCGGCAACGCGTCCCGGCCCTGCTGCTTCCCCCCGGGCCTTCGGTCGGCGGCGGCGGCCCCGGGGCGCCCCCCTCCCCCCCGGCTGTGGCGGCCGCGGCGGCGGCGGCGGGAAGCGGCGGGGCCGGGGTTCCAGGGGGAGCGGCCGCCGCCTCAGCAGCCTCCTCGTCGTCCGCCTCGTCTTCGTCTTCGTCATCGTCCTCAGCCTCCTCCGGGCCGGCCCTGCTCCGGGTGGGCCCGGGCTTCGACGCGGCGCTGCAGGTCTCGGCCGCCATCGGCACCAACCTGCGCCGGTTCCGGGCCGTGTTTGGGGAGAGCGGCGGGGGAGGCGGCAGCGGAGAGGTAAGGGGGCGAGGAACCCCCCAGGCCCGGGGTCTCGACCCTCTGCGGAGCCCCCCTCCCCTCCCCCATCCGGGATTGTGGAGCATCCCAATTCGGGGACCATCCCTGGGTCCCTGACCCGGGGCAGACGGCCCTCCCATCTCGGGTCCCCCATACGGGGGTGCAGACCCCAAGGCGCCCCCACCTCGGGGTTCGAACCCATCTGGCCGAGGGCCTTTGCCCCCGACCCTCCTTGCCCTGACCCTTCCCCAAATCCTTTGGCACAGACCCCTCTCCCGGGTTTCCCATCCCGGGACTGAACCCCTCCTCCCTTTCACAGATTACCTCATCCGAGCAAGATTCCTCCCTCCCTCCCTTCCTAGAGACTTGATCCCGCCACATCCCCGCCTCCCTCTCTGGGCAGATGTTTTACTCCTGGGGCAGTTTTCCTCTCGGGCATCTCTCGGGTGATGGCCTCATCCAAAGCCACGTTCTTCTCCCACCCTTGGGGATCGGTGTCCCTTCCAGCACCTTGCTTCCGAAGACCTGGTGAACCCTCGCCCTGTCCCCGGGCCAGGTTCCTACACCAGCAGCCACTCCCCCTTCCCTCACCTCCACCCGCGCCCCCACCCCCCACCCCCAGCAGAGAGGTCCTCCCGTCATCCCGCCCTACCCCACCAGGAAAAAGCTACTTTCCTCTCCACCTTTCTCCCTTCGCCTCCTTTCCCTCTGAAGATAACGGTGATCTCTTCGTACAGCAGTCTGTTTCCCCCCATCTTACGGAGCTGCAGTTTCTAGGCTACGGGTAGCGGGGGCTTACACTACCTTCACTCCACCCTTTCCCTCCTTTAGAATGAAGGGTTAGTGGCATCTTTGCGGGGGGGAAATAGCCCACTGCCCCTCAGGCTCAGAGAAGAGCAGCTCTCCACCATTTCCCCTGGAGAGGAGGCAGGCTTTCCCCTCCAGCTCTGGGGAAGGGGGCCCCTGTGAGGGGAGGTGTTTGTGGGGGACTTGGGCAGCATCCTCCCAGGGGAAGCAGCTGCTGCTCTCCTACCCCACCCACTGTGCCTGAGAGCACGCAGTCTCTAGCCCTAGCTCCCTCCCGCCCTTCTTTTCTCCGTCATTTCATTATTGATCCACCTTTTCCTAGGCCAATCCTGGGGCTTGGAAGGGGTGGGGGAAGCAGGGTTGGAGTGAGGAGAGTAGATAAGGGACAGTTACTGGTGGCTGCTTCTGGTGGAGAGAAAGAGGGTTATGAAGAGCTTATGAAGCAAAGTTATTCCTTAGAAGGAGTTAGGGCTCTCTCTCTGATTTGTTTTAAGGGGGACCCAGGGAGGATGAAGGGTCTCGAGCTTTGCTCCTTCCCCATTAGTACCGGGAGGAGAATGGGGAGGCTTTGATAGGCATTATTTGGCCCCCTTTAGCCAAAAGGAAAGTTGCCCTGGGAAGGGAAGTTGAGTTCGGGTTCAGCCAGTGGCGTTGCGCATTTGTTTTCCATTGGGTGCAGAAGGGGGAGTTTGAATTGTAGGGGAAGGGGCAGAATGGCATAGAGGGGGGTGCTAGAAGGAGGAAGAGCAGCTGCTTGGGGCTGAAGCCGAGTGGGTAGGGGGTTGCTGCTCTGGAGTGCTCTTGATTGAAACAGAAAGGGAAAGATAACAACGAGCCGTTTCTGCGTGCTCTGCCATCGGTGCACACAAAATATCCTGGGTAAACCCCTGGTCCCCTATTGTGCCCCGCACCCATTTAGATCTACTGAAAGATCCTGGGAAGAAGGGGAGGGAGGAGATCCCAGGGACCTTGGCCCCTCCTTTCAAGGAGCTGGCATTTTTTAGTTGTTAGTCTTCCTGCCTCCTTTTTTAAATCGTTTCTAAGGCAGCATGATGAGGAGACTGACAACAACCCGCCTTCTGACAGAGCAAGGAGGACATGATGGGGGCGTGTTCCTTGCTCTGTAGCTAGCTGCTGCGTCCCTCTTCCCTGCCTCTCTCTGCTCTCTCTCCACCTCCTTTTCCCAGCCTTCAGAAGGCAGCTGCAGTCAGCAGGGTTGTTTGAGACTATTTATTGGTTGCTGTAGATTATTATTTTTTTTTGAAAGGCCAATTCTGTATTTTTTAAGCTAACAACACAGATCCCATGTAGTTGGAGAACCAAAGGCCTCATACATGACAAAAAGACTGAACCGTTCAGGTTACTTGCATGGAGTTGGTGCTTAAATGTGAGTTGATTTTGCTTTTTTAAAAGATACAGCAGCAAAAAAAATAAATAAATAGACGTACTGACATTTCATTTACCTGCTAATTTTCAAAACTGAGACTTGCCTGGTTATATGTAGAATTTTAGCCCATGTATACTTGAGTATAATAAGAACGTCTCTATTAGCAGAAGTTAGTCTATTTTTAAGGGGATCCTGAGAAGCATTTTCTTCTTGTTTAGCATGCTTGTATATTTTGTATTGAAGGACCAAGTACTTGTTTACATTCCAAATGTTATCACATATTCAAAAGCAAAGTTTTATGCTGACAGCTTCCAATCATAGCTTTTCAAGAGACTGGTTAGAAAGAGAGCCACCTGGATTCAGGGACCTAATGTCTGGGCACCAGAATATTTTGTCTGTTGGTCTTTGACAAGTCACCTTTAAAGTTTTAATCAGGTGCTAACATTTTCTTATCCACTGGCATTATTTTGTTTAGCTTAGTATGTAGT
>SJYC01144243.1:0-69220 GCA_006408675.1 Madoqua kirkii | reverse complement strand
TTGTTCCATTGGTAAGCTTTCATGTGGTAGTTTGAGTTAATCTAGGATGGGTTAATGGTATATGTTCGTGGGTGCTCACCGATGGTATGGTTTAGTACTAAACCATAGTGATTACATCCTTGGACCTGGTTGTTTTCAGTGTAGAAATCAAGAGTTTTGTTAGAGAGTCTTACAAATCAATGATAAAAGTTCCAAAAAGGAGGTTTAGGGTTTCTCTGGCCTAACACGGAGTTCTAAAGGTTATTTCTCAGAAGTTGCTCACAGATCTGTATCAAGCCTTGTCTGGTTCATGAAGGCGTGGTTTGTGATCCAGAATGATTCTGACCTCTTTATATTCTGGTTTGCTTTAAGTGAATAATGACTATAATTTCTCCATAACAAAAGTGTACTTATTGAACTGCTTAGTTCAAGTGGTTGAAAGATGGCAGAACTTCCAGGTCAGTTCCCGCCTTCAGCTGCTTTAGCTGCAGAAGGTCTGTCCCTTACTGCCACACATTCTGAACTTCCCTTGGGACTGCATCTCTCTCTGAATAATAACTACATGTAAGAGTTCTTCATGGCCAAATTCTGTCAGATGGGATGATTTTGTTTTTTAATCTACGTAAGTATTGCTGGTCTCCTGTTGGGGCTTTCTTTGTGACAATTGTGAAGTAGAATTAATTTGAGTTTTATTTGATTGTGCACTGTAAGAAATCACAGCGGTCTGCTTTTTTGCTTCCCTCTGCCCTGCATGGTGTCAGGGTCTTACTTTTTGACGATTGTCTCAGGTGGCGTTTATGTGAGTCTACTCTGCCATCTAAATATACATAGTTCAGCATTCTCTCTGTTGATTAGAATTGGGACTGTTTTAATATGAATCCCTGAATGGTCTTATCAGCGTGTAGTCTTTGTTTATTACTTTCATACTCCAGTTACTGTTCATACCACCTCACAAAAGGTTAAAAGCAGTATTTCCATTCTAATTGAACATGGCAGACTTTGATTAGCTATAAATGGAAACTGAATCACAATATTGTTATGTATTTGTCTTTATGCTTGAAATGGCAGTTTAGTTCAGGTAGCCCCAGGTGGGCTCTTGAGTGGGGATTAGAAAAGATGTAGTTGTGGAGTGGGAGAGCATCTGTGTTTTTCGTTGTTTTTTTTTTAAATGGTCCCTGGGTATATGTGCCAAGAGTGGGAGTTGCTCTTTCCTTGCCCTCACAGCTAATCCTGAGCTGGGCAGAAGGAAAGTGAAGCAGAGAACAAGTGGGCTAGAAGAAGTCGGTAGACATGACATGAGTCCTCATACTCATCTCTCTCACTCACCAGTCTGGACAATTTCACTTTTAACCTGTAAAATGAGAAGGTTGAGCCACATGTCACTTCAGGAATCTTTTCTGCTCCAGTATTCTCATTCCTTTCTGTTATATTAATTATTTGCTCAGGTCAGAACTTATTCTTAATTTTTTTTTAAGAGTCAGAGTCAGTGAACCTGTTTGGTAATTTTTAATATCAGAGTGTACATTACCCTCATTTAAGTGCCATTATTATTGGGAAGAGAAATTTGAACTCGGTAAGAAAGTTTTCTTCGTATGGACAAGATGTAAGAAATCTATGGGAAAAGTTCTTAGCTGAAGTTGACCAATTTCATTTATGAGAAAAGTGAAGATACAGTTTTGAGTATAACATTATCTGATATTTAGACGCTCTCTTATTTGGCTAAATTTGTTTCTATGTTTTCAGTATTGTTGATTCTTTACTGTCCGAAAAGAAGTTATTTTCACTCTAGGTCATATATTCCTTTAGGTGGATGAGCTTTCAAATGGAAAAAAAAAATCCCAAGATACTAATGTATTTTTAAGTCCAAAGTGATGGTGCCTACATTGCAAGGAGTAGTTGTTAATAGGTTCAGAAACATACTCTGGTTTTTACTGAGCATCCCAAATGCAGTCTTTAGAACTTTTCTTCACCTCTCGCTGAAAGGCATATCACTTGTCTCCACCTTTGCTTTCCATCTAATTATTTAAGGCACTTGCTCTTGTAGGAAATTGTTGGGTCACAAAATAGTGATTGATCTTGACTAGAAGTTGAGAAAACACTCATCTTGACTCCCCTCCCACTTCTGCTCACCTGGTGTACAGCCTTGCACAGAGCAGCTGTGCAGACTTACTACCCACTGCCTTCCTTGCCCTGTGGCTAAAGGGGGTGGGTAGCCCTGCTCTGCTTGCTCTGAGGCATAACAGACTGCACTGCCTCTCTCTCCTTTGGAGACTCACTGTTTTAATTGTAGGTCTCCTAATTAAGATCTCTTTGTGCCTGCCCACATTCCACTAGTGTTGGCACAGAACTTCAGCTTCCTTCTAGCACTTAACTGAAGGCCTTCAGTCAGGCCTTTTGTGAACATCTTGTCTCTTTCCATTCTTCCTCTGCCAAGGTGGAGAGCCCAGCGGCAGAGACCTATGAGATTGGGAGAAGCTTTGTGACTGTCACTACTTTGGGAAGAATTTATTCTTGGATTGCTGGGATGGGACCTTCTTTTGTTTGTATATGTTATTTTCAGGAATTAAGAAAGGTTAAATTACTAATGAGTCTGACATGCGATACCTACATTTAAGTCAGATTCTTAACCCTGTAGGCACTAGGGGGAAGGAGGAAGCTAAAGAGTTGACTATTAAAAATATTTGTTTGGGTCTTATCTACACTGGTTTAAAGCTTGGTGAACAAAATCTAACGGAGTAAATCACAGACTTGGGCTTTCTGTGGTTTCGAAGATGATCAGTCAAACGAAGTGATCGATTAAATTGTATCAGATTTTTAAAAAAATACTTATTTTTATTTATTTATTTGGCTGCTCCGAGTCTTAGTGGCAGCACATGGGATTTTTGGTTACTGCATGTGGGATCTAGTTCCCTGACCAGGGAGTGAAGCCAGACCCCTTGCATTGGGAGCTCCGAGTCTTAACCACTAGACTACCAGGAAAGCCCACTGTATCAGATTTTAAAACATGGAGTTAACTTTGATATTTGAATTAACTTTTTTGAGTAGAAAGATTTCCGGAGGGTCTCAAAATTGCTGAGTTAATTAAGAATACGCTTGTGAGTCTCCAGTATTTCTTGAGAAGATCAGGAATTGGCTAGGCTTCTAGAGTAGTTTCAGAATAAGGGAAAGTAATTTTTCTGGAAAATGTAGTTTTATGCTAGTTCCCACTGTGTAAGTGCTCACAGTACAGTCCTTTACATGTGGCGTGGTAGAGGAACTGCAGTCTTTATTAAGAAAAAGGAATCTTGACTCCTTCACCTGGATCCAGATGGTTTCATTGATCACATCGGTATAAGATGGACAAAGGGTGACTTTTTTGTTGTTGTTATTGTCATTTCCTTGGTTGTGAAGAAGGCCTGAAAGAAGGAAGTCCGGGATCTTTATGGCATGCATGAAATAAAGCTGGAGGCCTGTGCTCTTATACCTGAGTGGGTGGTTTTATGGCCTAATTCTCTAATTGCTGGCATTTATGACAGTGTGGATGCAACTGGCCCTGTGGCTGAGGTGGATTATGTTGGGAATAGGGAGAGAAAAGGGGCCCTTTTGTTAGCCTTTTCATTTTCCCCCTTAATAAGTTCTCTGAGAAAGCCCTGAGGAAATACAGAGACTTGGACTGAGGGAGTGACATCCCATAAAATGGTTCTTTACGTTTTTAAAAAGGATGAGCTGGTTTTCTTGACCTATCCAAAGAAATCCATACCACCACTGTTAAATATTTCAATGAGCTTTGTACCTTGTCAGGTTACACTCCAGGGGACGCCAACCAGGAGAAGGTTGGAGGCACTGCCAGGCATTTGCTTCTAAAAACCAAGGTATTTGAAAGAAGAATTCTGTTGTGTGGATTTTATTGTAGTTGTTTTGGATGATATAAATCCTCTTGTAAGCTTAGTGTGAAACTTCTTAGAGGCCAAACTTGGTTTAACTTTTTAGATGTTGAATATAACTATTCTGATGTGTTTTAGTTTTAAGGAAACAGTTAAAGATATAAATGTAAGAGTTAGTTGGCAGTTTTCTGTGCTGTGTATGAAATTCCCCTTTTCTTTGAAATGAGTAGTTGTTTTTCTATTTGACAAATAGACCGAAGGGATTTCCCCAGCTATTTTACCTTTAATTATCATTACAGCAGTGCCTTGTGTGGCACCAGTGGGTAAGATCTATTCAACTGGCATTTATTTCTGGAGTTGGAGTTTTTTCCCCATATATTTTATCGGTTTCCTTGCATTTCTTTTTTTGTCTTTGATTGGAATATTTGAGTGTAGACATGTTGATGCCTTTCATCAGTAAGAGCTATGAACTTTTCTAACATTTGGACTGTTTCAGAGAGATCCAACCCTTACGATCCACACTTTGCTGAAGCATCATTGTTTCATTCTCATTTTACAACATTAAAGTAATTGTGGCTTTCTGTCTTGAATTAGGGGAATAATATTACTTGTAAGAAGTGTTTTTAGAGAAACTTTTTAAAATGAAGCTCTCCTTTGTACTCTCAGTTCTAAAAACTGGGGAGTAGTTATTCACACATGTCTGTAATAAATATCTACACCTCGAGGAATAAATATTTACACATGCTTGTATTCAACCTCTGTCCATCCATGATTATTGACTGATTTTTTTAGATCAAACACAAACATACAACATTGTCCCTAGATTATTGCCTTTAATTATAAGCAGTAAAACCATGTGGATAGCATCTCTTTAAGCTTAGTTAATGAGGAAATCCTTTTGTAATCTCTCCAGCAAAGATTTTTTATTCATGCATGTATAAATACCTTTACAAAGGAAAGGTAGAATCTTATTATCTAATCTGTAATAGTGTGAGATAGAATAGCACAGTAATTAGGAGCTATTAAGACCATGAGCTCCGGATTTAGACAAGCTGGGTTCAAATCTTGGCTCAGCCATTTAGTAGTTGAATGACTTTGGAAAACTTTGTTAACCTCTCCATGCTTCAGTTTTTTCATTTGTAAATTAGTGGTAATTGTGCTTTGTAAGATTATTGTGAGGCTTAATTGAAATTATTATGCATGCAAAGTATTTAGCACTTTGCCTGTACATAGCAATCTTTAATTACTATTAAGACTCAGATTTAAAGGACAGGAGTGCTTCTTTTCCCACAGAGATAACAGGTTCTTATTACTTTGAGGTATATATATATGTGTGTGTGTGTGTACATATATATCTATTCGAGTGCTATAATCTTGGTTTAAGAATGTTCTTGTTTTTGGTATAGGTGTCAAGTTCATCACTAAGCTAGGTGGAACCAAACTGAAGCCAGCCACATATCTTGCTAAGAGTGGGTACCACTGGTATCTAACTAGAATATAATTAGAGATAAGGCAAAAAGGGAGGAAAAAAAAGACAGTAAATAGGCAGGTAGGTAACCAAGGAAGGCAGTGCCTTCATGAGTTGCATAATTATCAGGCCAAGGCAGCTGTATTGGGGTTGCTACTCTTGGTCTTTATAACTGGTGTTCCTTATCTTTTTGAGTATGAGTACATGGTAATTTCCTGAAACAACTCTGAGGCTCTTCAGGGTGCTTGGCCCCCAGGTTCAGATTCATTAGTCTATACTTGGTAACTGTTTGACATTTGTTCTCAAGTTTTAGTTTAAGGAGAGTAAGTTTAGGCCTATGGAGATCAATGCAACTACAATTTGTTTACAGAAGAAATGCTAAGTTGTAAGCTGGAACTTAAACTTGAGACATAAAAATAACCACAAGTAGAATAGTCAAAAAATAAATTAAGGTTTAAGAGTTGTTCGTAGAGGATAGTATGCTTAAGGAGGAAAAATATAGTTTTATCTCACTTAAAAAAATAGGTTTGCTAAAATACCTGATATACTATTTTTTTTACAGATGAAAAAACCAAGGTACAGACATGTTAAATAGATTTCCTTAAGTTCTGTGACTAGTAAGTGACAGATAGTGAAAATCACTCAGTCATGTCCGACTCTTTGTGACCCCATGGACTGTACAGTCCATGGAATTCTCCGGGCCAGAATACTGGAATGGGTAGTCTTTCCCTTCTCCAGGGGATCTTCCCAACCCAGGGATTGAACCCAGGTCTCCCACATTGGAGGTGGATTCTTTACCAGCTGAGCCACCAGGGAAGCCTATAAGTGATGGAGCTAGAATTCAAATCCAGACCTGTAACTATTTGAAGGCGCATTCATGCTCTTTGCACTGTGCTACCTTCTGTCCCTTTCTCTTCTCACCCCATCCAGTCAGTTTCTGGGGTTTGTCTGTGATACTGTGGTAGCGTTTCTTTAATCTGTTTTTCTGTTTTTAATCATCCTACTTTAAATTTCCATTACCTTTGCATGGATTATAATCTCCTAACTGGTCTCTCTGCTTTCTTTTTCACTGTATATACAGTGTTGCCAGTGGTTTTCTTAACTACAGATCTGATTCTGTCACTTTATTCCTAAAACTCTTTGACTTCTCACTGAAGGTAAAATAAGATTTAAAATTCCCAGCCCTTCATAATCTAGCTGGCCTACATTTCTACATTTTGAACATTATCTCCTGAACACACATTTTCACTTAATGTGCTTCAGCCATATTGAACTACCAGTCTGTTAGATGTTCTCCATAGTGTGTTTGTACCTGCGTTTATACCTTTGCTAATGCCTCTCCTTTGCCTTAAAGTGTTTTCCCATCTTGACTTGCCTCTGACTTACTCATCTCTCATGGCTCAGTTCAGATCCCACTCTTTCTGAAGCTTTCAAGATACCGCTACTATCTGAAATTCAGCTTTTCCTTTTCTTTATCCTACCCTTAAAGAATTCACTCCAGGATACTTTCTGTTGTACATACTTTTGATTGTGTCTGTCTTTCCCTCATTAGGTTATGATTTCCTTAAGACACGGACCATTTCTGAGTCATCATTTGTGTTTTATGTTGTTTACAATGGTGACTTTTCATTTAGAAGGTGACCAGTGAATGTTGAATTGAAAATTTGTTATACATACAACTTCTAGAAATACTTTGTAAGCATATATTGCCTAAGGTATTATGTTGTTCAGGACTATTAGCAGGATAATTATGAAGCTAACTTAAGTACAGCAGAAGAAAGTCTAAGAGCCATCAAAGGACACTTCTGTAAAAGTAGTGGTTGGGGCTTTAGAAGTGATGTCGAGGAATCCGGATGGGGTGGTATCATCTTTTATATAGATAATGCTGGCACTGGTCACCCCCTTACTGGAGTGTTGTTTCCATTTCTAGGTTCCTCAACTTAAAAGGGATGAGGAGACCTTGGAGACCGTTCCGAGGAGACTCAAAAGATGATTATATGATTGGAAGTCAGTCCTGTGAGGAAAGGTTGAGAGAATAAAAAGTTAAGAGGCAACTTAATAACTCTTCAAAAAACATGAATGGATCCATTATTAGGAATGATAACCAGCTGTTTTCCAGCTCCACTTGATGCTCAAATAAGAGAAGAATAGGTTTAAATTGAAGCAAAGGATAGTTGTGTAAAGAACTTGATGCTAATGATAATTTTCATGATAATGATGGTGAAAAGATTACTGAACTAATTTTATGATCTTCTCTGGAGGTGAAATCAAATCCAGACCTGTAACTATTTGAAGGCGCATTCATGCTCTTTGCACTGTGCTACCTTCTGTCCCTTTCTCTTCTCACCCCATCCAGTCAGTTTCTGGGGTTTGTCTGTGATACTGTGGTAGCGTTTCTTTAATCTGTTTTTCTGTTTTTAATCATCCTACTTTAAATTTCCATTACCTTTGCATGGATTATAATCTCCTAACTGGTCTCTCTGCTTTCTTTTTCACTGTATATACAGTGTTGCCAGTGGTTTTCTTAACTACAGATCTGATTCTGTCACTTTATTCCTAAAACTCTTTGACTTCTCACTGAAGGTAAAATAAGATTTAAAATTCCCAGCCCTTCATAATCTAGCTGGCCTACATTTCTACATTTTGAACATTATCTCCTGAACACACATTTTCACTTAATGTGCTTCAGCCATATTGAACTACCAGTCTGTTAGATGTTCTCCATAGTGTGTTTGTACCTGCGTTTATACCTTTGCTAATGCCTCTCCTTTGCCTTAAAGTGTTTTCCCATCTTGACTTGCCTCTACTTACTCATCTCTCATGGCTCAGTTCAGATCCCACTCTTTCTGAAGCTTTCAAGATACCGCTACTATCTGAAATTCAGCTTTTCCTTTTCTTTATCCTACCCTTAAAGAATTCACTCCAGGATACTTTCTGTTGTACATACTTTTGATTGTGTCTGTCTTTCCCTCATTAGGTTATGATTTCCTTAAGACACGGACCATTTCTGAGTCATCATTTGTGTTTTATGTTGTTTACAATGGTGACTTTTCATTTAGAAGGTGACCAGTGAATGTTGAATTGAAAATTTGTTATACATACAACTTCTAGAAATACTTTGTAAGCATATATTGCCTAAGGTATTATGTTGTTCAGGACTATTAGCAGGATAATTATGAAGCTAACTTAAGTACAGCAGAAGAAAGTCTAAGAGCCATCAAAGGACACTTCTGTAAAAGTAGTGGTTGGGGCTTTAGAAGTGATGTCGAGGAATCCGGATGGGGTGGTATCATCTTTTATATAGATAATGCTGGCACTGGTCACCCCCTTACTGGAGTGTTGTTTCCATTTCTAGGTTCCTCAACTTAAAAGGGATGAGGAGACCTTGGAGACCGTTCCGAGGAGACTCAAAAGATGATTATATGATTGGAAGTCAGTCCTGTGAGGAAAGGTTGAGAGAATAAAAAGTTAAGAGGCAACTTAATAACTCTTCAAAAAACATGAATGGATCCATTATTAGGAATGATAACCAGCTGTTTTCCAGCTCCACTTGATGCTCAAATAAGAGAAGAATAGGTTTAAATTGAAGCAAAGGATAGTTGTGTAAAGAACTTGATGCTAATGATAATTTTCATGATAATGATGGTGAAAAGATTACTGAACTAATTTTATGATCTTCTCTGGAGGTGAATTTTAAAGTACAGTCTTACATATGTGTAAAATGACTTCTCAAGCTACCTTCTCACTCTGAATCAACAATTTTTTTAAATTCAGATCCTGGAGGGTGTGAATCATGTTCTATACTTCTTAATATTCCCCAAGGGCCCTAGGGTCTCACTGGCTCCCTGAGAAGTATTTTATTTGAATTGTCAGTTTATAGCAATAATTAACTTTCAGTAGCAAGCTCTAGAGAAAGGTCTTTATGAAATGATTTTATAGTGGTTTTATAGGAGAATAAAAACTTGGTAAATGGAGCTAAGAGGGAAATCTTAAAATCAAGAGAAACTAGGGGAGATAGTAGTTCTGGTCTCAATATAGGAAGCAAATATTTATAGCTTTTATATCCATTTTCAGTTGTAGTCTGAAGAGATGTGCTGCAGAATATTCCTTGTTAAGGTATCACTGCTTGTGGACGCATTATAACAAGTGCTTTGTATATCGTTTCCAGTCTAATAAGGTTGGCTTCATGTGAATGAGGATTACAAAGGCCTCTGACCCTTGGCTTTTGAGGCCGGGAGAAGGGCTTGCATTACTCAGAATGAAACCTTTTTAGATATGTTGGGTTGCAAAAAGCATTTCCGGCACAGTCAGAATGAAAACTGTGAATTGGGATTATTCATATAGATTACCAAGAGTCTGAGCAGAACTGATATTAACACCAGCTCTTTTTCCTTCTAGCTTTTAGTCCCACAACCTTGAGTAGGTTACTGAAGCTTTAGGACTTAGGAATTTAGTATCGGAATTGTGTATAAACTCCTTCTTGTAGGTAAATTGATACTAGGTTTATTTAAGGTTATCTGGCCTTAAGTGATATAAATGTAATGAGTAGCTTCTAAGTTTCATGTAGAATGCTGTCCACTGTTAACCAGACCATCTCAAAATGACTGGAGTTCAGAGGTGAAGCTGGATTGTTGCAGGGATTCTGCAAGTGCTGGCAAAGTAAATGGTGGCTTGATTACTGAACTGTAAAATTGGTGCCATCTGAGAAACTGGGAAATAGAGTCCTACTTTTCCTATGGGGTTTCCCTGGTGGCTCAGCGGTAAGAATCTGCCTGCCAGTGCAGGAGATTTGGGTTCAGTCCCTGGGTTGGGAAGATCTCCTGGAGAAGGAAATGGCAACCTGCTCCAGTATTCTTGCCTGGGAAATCCCATGGACAGGAGAGCCTGGCGGACTGTAGTCCACAGGTTTGCAAAAGAGTCGGAGATGATATAGTGACTAAACAACAGTTTTCTCTGTAACTTTTAGTTGCTCATCATACAGGTATAAATTAAGAAAGCAAGAGATTACAAAAGCAAAGAATACTTCTTATGATTGTCTATTCTCCTTGAGAGATTCCAGTGTTAGAATAATAAAATACCAGGGACTTTTTTGTTTTAGTGAGTTAATGCCACTAAACTTTTAGTGAGCTTCTCAGAATATGACGATAAGCTTCCAAATATGATGTAGAAGTCAGTCAGTTGGTTTTTTAAGATAGTAAGAACACAAAATTTCCAGATTCATATGCCGAACATTAATCTTCAAAAATGGTAGGTCATATTCTGTTGACTGACTTGGTAGCTTTGTTGTTTTGCCAAAGACAATGTTTACTTTGGTGTCCGAATTCACTTTGTTCATTTAGAAAACTGACTCTTTGTAGAGATAACTCTATTTACTTTTAGAGGAAAGAAAGTTGTGAACTCCTCAGTGTTACTTTAGTTGCTCTTGGTCATTTGACAGCCCAGAAGGAAGGATGCAGTCTGACTTTTGCACCAAGATCAGAACAACAAGCTGGGAGGGAAAAAAAAGAAATATTCTAGTAGAAATTTATAATCAAATGAACATATACCTCAAAATGAAATTAACTATTGGAAGTTGGCCTATGGAGGACCAAAACTTCTTGTAATAAAAAGAACCATCTCTGAAAACAGTGTTGGTGTTTGTTTAATTTTTCCAGGCTATTCAAATGGATCTAGTCATTTTGTGGTACTTCCCTGTTAAACAAAGAAGAAGCCCTGTCATTGTGTTGATTAATTTAATTTCTACAGTATATCAGTTAAGTGGGCTTTATTTCTTCTACTTCAGCAAGTAGACAGACCAGTTCAGACTTGGAACCTAGAAGTCTGAAAGCCTTTAATTTTTGTTTGTTCTGTTTTGGGGTTTTTTTTTTGTTTGTTTTGTTTTTAAAGATCCTGCAAAGTAATTTGGAGCATTGCCAAGAATCTGTATAGCTTACTATCTGATGTAGTGGGTTCATTTTCCCTTTTTTCTTTTTCTTTTTTTCCAAAGATGCTGAGCTGCTTTATGTTTGCCTCTTTTTCCAGAGCAGGATGGGTGGAGCTCACCTGTCTCTTGTGCTGTTTTGAGCATCTCTGCTTCTTGCTCCTGTTGATGAGGAGTGAGGATAAGGAGACAGTTCTTTCTCTAATTACAAAGTGGTAGCATTTGTGTTTGTAGGTAACATTGCTAGGTAGAATTGAATTAAATATTTGAAAACGATTTCATTCCTGCGTAGGTGAAAACTTAACCAACTGTTGTTACTGAGGGACAGTGTATTACTGTCTTTGCGCTCTTTAATCTTAGGTGACTCTGGAGGGTTCAGTATCAGAGAACATATTTAAAACAGTTGAAATCTCTTCCTTTCTGTCATGCATTCAAACAGCCATAGTTCTCTTTGATGCACCAAGAGCCAGAGAGAATCTGACCTTGGCCCTGCCACTGCCAATTTGTTGACAAGAGATGATGATGTCAGTTCAGTCACTGTATACATTTCTCAACTGGTTGGATTTCAGAAACCATCTTGGCTTAAGAAGTTTTTCTCCTGATGTCTGTGTTTTTGACTATGCTTGAATATTTTATACTTTTTTTCTTATAAATTCAGTCAAATTATTGTTAAACTCACATTTGGAAATGATTCACAAGTGTCACTATATAGTTTTCTTTTATAAATGATGAACAGCTTGTAAAGAGGCTTATTGTCCCCTAGTGGCATTCATAAACAGCATTCTACAAAGTAAGAGATGGCAACTTAGCTATTTTTCTAAGAATGTCTTATGTACCAGGCAGATGACCAAGTGTTGGGACATTAGCCCTGAATAAGTCCCTTCCTTCATGAAACTTACTTTTAATTCCTCTTTACCAAGCTTGGCTTAAAATATAGCATGAATGTAAGTACTAAAATTATAATACCTTGCAAGATACTTTGGATATTGGTCATTTGAAGGTTGAAGCTCTCGAAGCTAGTATTAACAGAATTGTTCCTGGGAGCAATTCAAGTAGTATTCTTTGTTTACTGATTCTTGAGTGTCAGTTATACCAAGTGTGTTTAATAGCTCTCTTTCCCCTTCCTCTTAAAAGGGAACTTAAGCACATGGGCTTCCCAGGTGGTGAAGTGGTAAAGAATCTGCCTGCCAGTTCAGGAGACTCAAGGGATGTGGGTTTAGTCCCTGGGCTGGGAAGTCCCTTGAAGTAGGAAATGCAACCCACTCCAGTATTCCTGCCTGGAAAATTTTATGGACAGAGGAACCTGGTGGGCAACAGTCCATGGGGTAGCAAAGAGACGCGACTGAGTGAGTGTGCACACACACAATCACTAGCACATCTTTCATTGCCTTCTACGGCTGAAGAAGTGCCACTCTCCACTTGTACCCTGGATTTCATCCCCTCTCATCTACTCCGGGTCATTCCTGCAGTTATGCCCTCCTCTCTCCTCCATCGGCAGTTTCTGCCTCATCAACATATAAAACTGTTTAACTGATTTAAATAGTTCTTTTAAAAAAACCATGGACCCCACATCCTTTCCCAGCCACTACCCAGTTTTCTGTTCCCTTTCACAATAAAATTCCTTGAAAGTGTGATGTGTATTTGCAGGTGCCACTTTCTCACCTCTCAGCCACTCCTTGTCCTGTGCTCTTGGGCTTTTATTTATCCTCATGACTCTATGAAATTGCTCTTATGAAAATCCTCAAGGGCATCTCTCTTGCCAGATTGAATAGCTAATTTCTCAGTCCTCCTCCTATTCAACTTTGGGCACCTTTTGAACCAGCTGACCACTCCTGTCTTGAAACACTCCTTTCTTGGGTTCTGTCACACCACACTGATCTATTTTTTTTTTCATCAGTTATTAATTTTCAGTATTCTCTATGGCTTCCTTCCAGTGCTTAACTCACCTGAATGTTGGAGTCACCTAGGAGTCTGCCTTTGGCCACCTTCTTTATCTGTGCACTTTCTTAGATGACCTCATCCAGGCCTTATCTGTATGCAGAGGACTCCTAAATCTTTGTCTCTAACCGTTGACTACTTCTTGGAGTCCCAGACCTATATTTCCAGCTGCCTGTTTGACTTTCCATCTGCATAATAAGAATAAGCATTTACTGAATGTTTGTGGTAGGCCGGGCAGTATTCTGAGTGCTTCACAGGCATTATCTCACCTAATCATGCCCACCCACTGCGGTAGCCACTACTGTTTCCCAACAGGGAAAGGGTATCCATTGAAGTGATTGGATATCTAGTAGGTATCTTACACTTCCCATGTCCAGAAAGTCTTGATTTTTCTCTTTTCTCCTTGTTTCAGAATGACTCTGCTGTTTACCCAATTGCTTGGGTCTGACATACAGGAGTTATGCTTGATGTCTCCCTGTATTCATATTCCAAATAACCCATCAGTGAAATCTGTATTACCTTCAGAATACCTTAAATGCAACTTCCTCTCATGCATTCTTCCAGCACAAGAAGTCTTAGCCATTATAATCTTCTGGCTGGACTATTTATTCCCTTATCTCCTTGCTCGTGTTCTTACCTCACCAAAGTTTGTTCTTCACTCTGGTGACTGGATTCCAAATGTAAGTCCATCAATTCTTACTAGTCCCACCTTTAAACCTATGGGTATCTCTCCTCCCCATCTTCCCTCTCCCAACTGCTTGAGTAAATGCAGGATCCTTCCGTTCTGCAAAGCTGTACATGATCTGGCCTCTGGTTGGTCTGCTTCTGCACCACCTCTTCTCATCTCTCTCCCTCTGCTCCACTGCCACACTGGCCTTGTGGTCTGTCATCCATGCCATGCTTGTTGTCTGTAGGCCTTTGCACTTACTATCTAGAGAGAAAACTGTGTCATCTGGATCTTCGTATGTCTATCTTTTTCTCATCATTTAGGTCTAAACCAGGGTTCAGCCAGTTTTTTCTGTAAGGGCTGAATGGTCTCTGTTGCCAGACTCCCCTCTGCTGTTGTAGTCTAAAGAGCAGCCGTAGACGATACAGAAACTGTGACACAAGGGGCTGTGTGCCAATAAAACTTTTATTTGTGCACCATGAAATTTAGATTTCATATAATTTTCATGTGCATGGTTCTTCTGATTTTTTAACCACATCAGTCAGTTCAGTTAAGTTGCTCAGTCATGTCCGACTCTTTGCGACCCATGGACTACATGCAGCACGCCAGGCCTCCCTGTTGATCACCAACTCCCGGAGTTCACTCAAACTCACATCCATTGAGTCGGTGATGCCATCCAGCCGTCTCATCCTCTTCGTCCCTTTCTCCTCCTGCCTTCAATCTTTCCCAGCTTCAGGGTATTTTCAAATGAGTCAGTTCTTCACATCAGGTGGCCAAAGTATTAGAGTTTCAGCTTCAGCATCAGACTTTACAATGAATATTCAGGACTGATTTCCTTTAGGGTGGACTGGTTGGATCTCCTTGCAGTCCAAGGGACTCTCAAGCGTCTTCTCCAACACCACACAGTTCAAAAGCATCAATTCTTCAACGCTTATAGTCCAACTCTCACATCCATACATGACTAATGGAAAAAACATAGCTTTGACTAGATGGGCCTTTGTTGGCAAAGTAATGTCTCTGCTTTTTAATAAGCTGTCTAGGTTAGTCATAACTTTTCTTCCAAGGAGCAAGCGTCTTTTAATTTTCTGGCTACAGTCACTATCTGCGGTGATTCTGGAGCCCAAGAAAATAAAGTCTGATACTGTTTCCCATCTGTTTGCCATGAAGTGATGGGACCAGATGCCCTGATCTTAGTTTCCTTTATGTTGAGTTTTAAGCCAACTTTTTCACTCTCCTCTCTAGCTTTCATCAAGAGGCTCTTAGTTCTTCACTTTCTGTCATAAGGGTGATGTCACCTACATATCTGAGGTTATTGATGTTTCTCCTGGCAATCTTGAATCCAGCTTGTGCTTCCTCCAGCCCAGTGTTTCTTATGATCTACTCTGCATATAAGTTAAACAAGCAGGGTGACAATATGCAGCCATGACGTACTCATTTCCCGATTTGGAATCAGTCTGTTGTTCCATGTCCAGTTCTAACTGTTGCTTCTTGACCTCCATACAGACTTCTCAGAAGGCAGGTCAGGTGGTCTGGTATTCTCATCTCTTTCAGAATTTTCCACAATTTGTTGTGATCCACACAGTCAAAGGCTTTGGCATAATCAATAAAGCAGGAGTAGACGTTTTTCTGGGACTCTTGCTTTTTCAGTGATCCAGTGCATGTTGTCAATATGATCTCTGGTTCCTGCCTCTTCTCAATCCAGCTTGAACATCTGGAAGTTCACAGTTCACATACTGTTGAAGCCTTGCTTGGAGAATTTTGAGTATTACTTTCCTAACGTGTGAGGTGAGTGCAGTTGTGTGGTAGTCTGAGCATTCTTTGGCCTTGCCTTTCTTTGGGATTGGAATGAGAACTGAACTTTCAGTCCAGTCCTGTGGCCACTGCTGAGTTTTCCAAATTTGCTGGCATATTAAGTGCAGCACTTTCACAGCATCGTCTTTTAGGACTTGAAATGGCTCAACTGAAATTCCATCACCTCTACTAGCTTTGTTCATAGTGATGCTTCCTAAGGCCCACTTGACTTCCCATTCCAGGATATCTGGCTCTAGGTGAGTGATCACACCATCGTGATTATCTGGGTCATGAAAATCTTTTTTGTATAGTTCTGTGTATTCTTGCCACCTCTTCTTAATATCTTCTGGTTCTATTAGGTCCATACCATTTCTGTCCTTTATTGTGCCCATCTTTGCCCGAAATGTTCCCTTGGTATCTCTAATTTTCTTTAGTCTTTTCCCATTCTATCATTTTCCTCTATTTCTTTGCATTGATCACTGAGGAAGGCTTTCCTTTTTTTAAACCATATAAAAAATGCTAAAAAACCATTCTTAGTTCATGGACTGAACAAACCAGATGGCAGGCTAGATTTGGCCTGTGTCCAACAGTTTGCCAGTTTTTGGTAAAACTATCACTTTAGAAAAGCATTTCCTGACCATCCAAGTGAAAATAACTCCCACAGGTAGCCCCTTATCAATCTTTAGTGCCCTCATTTCCTTGTTAGATATTTATTTTCTCGTGGGTCAGAAATTTTGTCAGTTCTTCACCTGTGTATCTTTAGCGTCTAAAATAATGTTTATTAACAATATAATACTTGCTGGAATGACTGGATGCCAATCGCATTTGAATTTTATCTGTAGACTGCTGTCTGGTCTCCCTGTATTCAGTCTCTTTCCTCCTCTGATTTCATATGTCTATATTTAAATATCCTGTCTAGAAGAAACAAATTTCAGAGTTACACTTTTTCTACATTTGAGACTCAAAAGTAGCTCCTCCTGTTCAGTGGCTGAATTTTGACCATCAGTTCAGTTCAGTCGCTCAGTCGTGTCTGACTCTTTGCGACCCCATGAATCGCAGCACGCCAGGCCTCCCTGTCCATCACCATCTCCCAGAATTCACTCAAACTCACATCCATCGAGTCAGTGATGCCATCCAGCCATCTCATCCTCTGTCGTCCCCTTCTCCTCTTGCCCCCAATCCCTCCCAGCATCAGAGTCTTTTCCAATAAGTCAACTCTTCACATGAGGTGGCCAAAGTACTGGAGTTTCAGCTTTAGCATCATTCCTTCCAAAGAACACCCAGGGCTGATCTCCTTCAGGATGGACTGGTTGGATCTCCTTGCAGTCCAAGGGACTCTCAAGAGTCTTCTCCAACACCACAGTTCAAAAGCATCAATTCTTGGCACTCAGCCTTCTTCACAGTCCAACTCTCAAAGAACTGAACTTTCAGTCCAGTCCTGTGGCCACTGCTGAGTTTTCCAAATTTGCTGGCATATTAAGTGCAGCACTTTCACAGCATCGTCTTTTAGGACTTGAAATGGCTCAACTGAAATTCCATCACCTCTACTAGCTTTGTTCATAGTGATGCTTCCTAAGGCCCACTTGACTTCCCATTCCAGGATATCTGGCTCTAGGTGAGTGATCACACCATCGTGATTATCTGGGTCATGAAAATCTTTTTTGTATAGTTCTGTGTATTCTTGCCACCTCTTCTTAATATCTTCTGGTTCTATTAGGTCCATACCATTTCTGTCCTTTATTGTGCCCATCTTTGCCCGAAATGTTCCCTTGGTATCTCTAATTTTCTTTAGTCTTTTCCCATTCTATCATTTTCCTCTATTTCTTTGCATTGATCACTGAGGAAGGCTTTCCTTTTTTTAAACCATATAAAAAATGCTAAAAAACCATTCTTAGTTCATGGACTGAACAAACCAGATGGCAGGCTAGATTTGGTCTGTGTCCAACAGTTTGCCAGTTTTTGGTAAAACTATCACTTTAGAAAAGCATTTCCTGACCATCCAAGTGAAAATAACTCCCACAGGTAGCCCCTTATCAATCTTTAGTGCCCTCATTTCCTTGTTAGATATTTATTTTCTCGTGGGTCAGAAATTTTGTCAGTTCTTCACCTGTGTATCTTTAGCGTCTAAAATAATGTTTATTAACAATATAATACTTGCTGGAATGACTGGATGCCAATCGCATTTGAATTTTATCTGTAGACTGCTGTCTGGTCTCCCTGTATTCAGTCTCTTTCCTCCTCTGATTTCATATGTCTATATTTAAATATCCTGTCTAGAAGAAACAAATTTCAGAGTTACACTTTTTCTACATTTGAGACTCAAAAGTAGCTCCTCCTGTTCAGTGGCTGAATTTTGACCATCAGTTCAGTTCAGTCGCTCAGTCGTGTCTGACTCTTTGCGACCCCATGAATCGCAGCACGCCAGGCCTCCCTGTCCATCACCATCTCCCAGAATTCACTCAAACTCACATCCATCGAGTCAGTGATGCCATCCAGCCATCTCATCCTCTGTCGTCCCCTTCTCCTCTTGCCCCCAATCCCTCCCAGCATCAGAGTCTTTTCCAATAAGTCAACTCTTCACATGAGGTGGCCAAAGTACTGGAGTTTCAGCTTTAGCATCATTCCTTCCAAAGAACACCCAGGGCTGATCTCCTTCAGGATGGACTGGTTGGATCTCCTTGCAGTCCAAGGGACTCTCAAGAGTCTTCTCCAACACCACAGTTCAAAAGCATCAATTCTTGGCACTCAGCCTTCTTCACAGTCCAACTCTCACATCCATACATGACCACTGGAAAAACCATAGCCTTGACTAGACAGACATTTGTTGGCAAAATAATGTCTCTGCTTTTCAATTTTTCAATTTTGACCATATCATTCTAGAATTAACAAGGTTCTGATAGTTCATTTGTCTTTGATCTTGGCCCTGCTGTGGCTACCCCTCTCCAACCAAGTTAGTTTCTATCAGTCTCTGCATCTTATTTCCTACTTCTCTCCTCTACCCCATTCCATTTATTCTAAATTAGCCTTATTCCATGTACTATTGCCTGGAAAATCCCATGGATGGAGGAGCCTGGTAGGCTACAGTCCGTGGGGTCGCTAAGAGTCAGACATGATTGAGTGACTTCACTTTCACTTTTCACTTTGATGCATTGGAGAAGGTAATGGCAACCCATTTTAGTGTTCTTGCCTGGAGAGTCCCGGGGTCGGGGGAGCCTGGTGGGCTGCCATCTATGGTGTCACACAGAGTCGGATATGACTGAAGTGACTTAGCATGATTTATTTCCTTCAGAGCAGCATGCTAAAAACCTTTTGTGGATTGTGAGCCTCTTTTGAGAATCTGAAGAAATTTTTGTCTCTCCATCTGGCAGGTGCCCATGTAAACAAGTTTTGCCTGTGATTTCAGAGAAATCTCTAAACTTTCTCTTGCTTGTCAACTTGTCCACTGCTCATTGCATGCTTAGCCTCTTTCCTGATGTGAGAGAACTCCCCCCACTGCACTTTGTCTTCATTTCCTCTCAAAGTGCACCCCAGCTTTGCATCCCTTTTCCATCTTTTGCTGATTTGCTGTTGAGAAATTTCAGCCTCTCCCTGACTGCTGTGTCCTCCTTCAGCAAATGAACACAACAGCTCAAAAAGTCATCCTCGCAGGCGCGTCCCTGCATCGTGTCCATTCTCTCCTTTCCCGTGTAATTGAGTTTTTTTCAAAAGAGCCATCTATACTCGTTTGTGTTGTAGTCCCTTTCCAGTCACACCTCCACCCACTGCACTTGGGCTCCTCCTGCCTCTATCACTGCCTTGAAGTGGACCTCAGAAAGGTCATGGGTGACCTCCCAATTTTGATAACCTCTGTACAAGTTTCAGTCCTTCCCCAGCTCTGCCATCCCTTGTGTGTTCTTCCCTTGATGGTTACGTACTTAGATATCCACAAGATTGTTCTCCTTGGCCGTTCCATCTCTTTCTCTTCCCTAAGTTTCCCTTTCCCCTGTAGATGGAGGGTGGTATTCCCTGGGAACTCTCCATGGGTCCCCCTTTTCTCTCTGTATTCTCTCCCTAGGTGACTGCTTTTATACGTACAGTTTCAACATTCATAAATTGACTGAATCAGATGCATTTCTTCCAAATGGTTCTAACAACTTGGATAGACATTTCAAATTCAGTTGTCTAAAAGTGATTTCCCTTCCTCCTCATAGAAACTTCTTTAGTCCCAGCCTTAGAAATATCACCATAAACGTGCACGTCTTTACAGATAACCCTTCACAGTAGAGCCATGTTCGTTCTGCCTCCTAGCTGCTGTGTTCTCTGCGCTTCTCAATCCCCAGTGCCCCTGCAGTCATTTTATAACTGTTCTTCCTGCCTCTGGCTTTAAAGGTAATCTCTGCTTCCCCACTGCTGTCATAGTGATCTGTCGAAAATATAAATCTAATCATGCTTCTCTCCTGCCCGAAAGTGTTACTGATGAACTGGAGCCCTCAGGATGAGGCCTGCACTTCCTTGAAGAGAGACTTGAAACTCATAAAGGCATTTAAGACCTTTCATGATTTGCCTCAGCCTTTTTCCCCTTCAACATCTTATGCCTCTTTCCCACATCGGCCAGGGCCTCAGCTCTGCTGAACTGTGTGTAATTTCACCCCATGCCATGCTCTTTCTGTACCTCTGTCCTTTGTATGTGTTATTCTCTCTGCCTGCAGTGTCTCCCTTCAACCCTAATTTATTACCCTTCAGAAGTTGGAGTAAGCTTTCATCCTTTCTGCAGTGGTTTTCCTGGCTCTTCTCCTTGACTAAGTGAGTCACCTTTCTGCTGTGCTTTCGTATTCATTCCTCTGGCATGTGTATTCCTCTGGCATGGCAGGAACCACACTGCATTCCATTAATTTTTAAAAATCTTTCATTTATTTTTAACATTTTAAAAATTAGAGTATAGTTGCTGTGTGATACTAAGTTACAGGTATACAGTATAATGATTCATAATTTTTAAGGGCTATACTACTCCATTCCTAGTTATTATACAAGATTGGATACTTAATCCATTGATTGAAAGATCTGTTTGTCACAGACTAACAGATCCTTGAAGGCAGAAACTGTCTTTTATCTCTATATTCGTCCCTTAATCCAGAAACGGGCTTATATATATTTTAATGAATGAATGGGTGAATGAATTGATTTAATCTCTCCTACCAGCCTCGAATCCCATGGACAGAGGAGCCTGGCAGGCTACAGTCAGTCCATGGAGTCACAAGAGTCGGACATGACTTAGCAACTAAACTACCACCACCAGTCTGAGGTCAATCTCCCTGTGTATTTTTTTTTCCCCAGGTTTACTTGTTTGTTTATTTTATTTTTGGCTACACTGGGTCTTGTTGCCACGAACAGGTTTTCTCCAGTTGTGGCAAGCTGGGGCTTCTCTTTCTTGCTGCGCACAGGCTTCTCATTTCGGTGGTTTCTCTGTTGCAGAGCATGGGCTCTGGGGTTCAGGGACTCAGTAGCTGTGGTGTGCAGGGTTAGTTGCCCCTCAGATGTGGGATCTTCCTGGACCAGGGATCGAACCTGGGCCCTCGGCAGTGAAAGTGCTAAGTCCTAACCACCGGACCACCAGGGAATTGTATCTGGTGACACACAGAGAAATGTGCCAGCAGAAGTGATAACTAACGGGAATAAATTCCCAAAGGAGAAGTGTTACTCTTTAACTGGAGCTGCTGAGATGCACTGTATGCCTCCTTGATGTTTCTTCATCTTCTTTAGTTCTTAGTAATTTTCTTAGTTCTGTGGTCTCCTCATATGATGGAACCATATATGATGATATTAAAAATTATAAGCATTCAAAACAAAGAATTTCAGTCTGTGGTTATGGATGTTATTTGTGAGTTGATCCATCAGTAAAACCTTTGTAGTTGGAGAAATTTGGTATTTTTAAACCAAAAAGAGTAAACATTTTGGAGACAGAAGGGTGCTAAGTTACCTGCCACCTAGTGCAGTGCTCCGAAGTGCTGAGGAATCTCACAAGAAAAGAAAGGAGCTATGAGCAGGCACCCAAAACCTTATTCACTGAAGGCCAGATGTATCCAAGCTTGTTTATTAGAGTCGTTTTCAAAATAACTTTGGAATCTCCACATAAAATTGGGAGATGGGAAAACTCCAGGTGAGTGATTTCTGCTCTAAGGTAAATCAGGAGTAATTTAGGGGAGGAGATAAAATCTATGCATTTTAGTTGGGAGTAGGGAGGAAAGCACATCAGCCTCTATCAGTTGCAAGTTAGATCAGATGCCACTGGTATTCCTAGGAACTGTGTCACATCTAATCACTGCAGACGATTTAGGTCTTGATTACTTAAACTCTCAGATTTCTAATGCTGGAGTGGTGCCTAGAACCACACTGAGGCATGGAGATAGACATTGCCATTCTTCGGAAGAATTTTGAAGTGTGTTGAATATTTCTCCATGAACCTAATACTAATACAAGAGGAAGAATGAACTATTCTAAGATTTAAGCCAGTTTTTAAATTCCAGAATATGATTTACATAGTAATTTATCCTTCACCGACATTTGAAAGGATTTTGAAAGGAAGACTGAGATTGGGCACCTGCCTATCTGCCTTAGATACTTCTTGGGAGCAGAGCCATCATGTCTTACTCCTCTTTGCATCAGGAGCAGATAGTGTATAAATGGTTTTTGAATGAATGGACAAGTAAAAGAAAGTGCTTTGTTTGCAAAATTGTCCTAGTAGTACATAATTCCTTGAAATATAGAGCTTCATGTATTTTTCTAAAATGTCTTCATCATTACATTTTATATGTAAACATTATTGTCTGTAATACATATTTTGGGTTCATTTAGGTTCTCCTGTGGAAAATATTCTTTATCACTTCATCACAAATATAAGAGCCATTAAAGGATTAAAATCCTGCCATTAACATAAAATAGAAATCCTCAAATGTTAGGATATTTATGAGTAATGTAGAATTTGCTGTTAAAGATATGTTTGGAAGTTCTCAAATAATCCCTAGAGATAAGGGTGAGGGTAATAAATTCTACACGTTTATTATTTTAGAATTAACTTTCACTTAGGAAATGACATTAGCTTCATTGCATTCCTAATCTCTGGAAGCTAAATATAATTTAAGGTCTTATCTTGGCAAGGATATTTTTCTATCTTTGGTGGTAAGGAAAGGATACAATTTTGATGATCTATTCTCCAAGGACATCATTATCCAGAAGGAATAGGTTTGTTCCCTCTTGCTTATACTTTGTCTTGGAATGCTGTGCTCAGAGAAAGCCAGAGTGAAAAGTGTAGCTGGCTGTTTGGGCCCAGTTTCCAGAAATCTTGGTCCCATGTAGCATGGTATCTCCCGTTTTCCTCTTTTCAGGGCTGTCCAGGCTTATGATGCTATAGCGCCAAGTGAAAGAAAGTGAAAGTGTTAAGTCGCTCAGTTGTGTACGACTCTTTGCGACCCTCCGTGGACTGTCACCTTACAGGCTCTCTGACCATGGAATTTTCCAGGCAAAAATACTGAAGCCAGTTGCCTTTCCTTTCTCTAGGGGATCTTCCCGGCCCAGGGATTGAACCCTGGTCTCTGCTGCATTGCAGGCAGATTCTTTATCATCTGAGTCACCATGGGTTTAATTGCAGCTCCTCTTTGTTATCTTTTTGTAGACATTGGGACTTAGTCTTTTGATTTCTAGGCAAGTCTGATTCCATGGAAAGCCAGCACTGTTACCTTGCTTACTGCATCTTCCAGGAACTGATGAATTTAAAGCGGGTTATGGGAAAGACTGGAAAGGCAGAAAGAACTCACTTGTAGCACCTTTTTGCAGGATTTTTTCTCCCAGTTCTTTCTCAGCTTGGGGGACTTATATGTGGAATTGGAAGTTCACAGTTAGTGGACCAGAGCTCTTTAACATAACAATGATGGCTTTTGTTTTTGACTAAACTGTCTGGATTGTTTAAACAATGGGTGCTTATTTTTTTAAGTGTGCTTAAAGAAGTCAACCTGTCAGTATATTTCAAATGAAAGTTCTTGGATGGAAGTAAAGTCAGTCTTTTCTTATTCCAACTACAAGGCCACAAAGAAAGAGTTAATAATGCTTTCTATCATTTTGGAAAGTACTTGGAAACTTTAAACATTGGCAGTTAGTTTAATGACTGCTTGATAGCTCTGTAGTACTCTGTTTTGGAGTAGATTGAATTAGGGTTGTATAGTTACCTGTTGTGAAAGTTTAAAATATAGAACATTGCAATGTGAATCTCATGTTTCTTTTAAAGATTAATCATCTTTTGTTATTTCTGCTTTGGTTACTTTACCTGTTGGTTAGTGTGTATATAGTTGGTAGAACTATCTTGTTGCAACACTCTCAGAGCATAGAATTTATGCATTTAGCAATGTAGTCCCCTGGTAAGTGTTAGGAAATCCCCAGATGTCTTTGTGAAATGCATAGACTACCAGGTTGTTCCATAAGGATAATGCCGGAAAAGAATGAATTAAATCAGAAACTTTAAGGATTGAAGATGGGCTTCATGTTACTTTAATAATAGCTGAAAAAATTTATCGAATTTTGTAGTATAGATAATTTATTGGATTCCTCTAAATATTTCTAGTTTTAGATTTTAGTCATTATGGTACAAAGTTCTTTGTAACTAACTGTATGGTCTTGGGTAAGTCATCTGCCCTTTTGGAGCTTCAGTTTCTAAAATCACATCAATAATAATAACTACAATGTGGATGCCACATTATAGTTTTCTGAGTGTTTTTACATAAATTACATAACTTCCGTAAATTATTTCATTTATTCCTGTAACACTGCAATAAATAAAGACATTGAGACCTCAGACTAACCCTTCCTTCTCTTCAGTGGTGCCATGCATCCACAAACAAGAGTCGAACTGGTCCCCTCAAACTGGGAGGGGGCTTTAACTGTTTGAATTTAATTTGGGGATTATCAGTATCAGTCGGAGGTACAAGAAAATCTGTCTTTAATTCCATAATTTGTTCTTTTATGTGGATTTTGTTTCTGGCATCTGAAATTCTCTTTCTTGTCTCTTTCTAGAAAGAACTCTTAGTTTCTGAATTGGTGAATGTCTATTAATCAAGTTGTTTAAATGGACCGTGTTTCTTGGGAATTTGTTCAAAATTGGTTAAATCCTTAGTAATTTTTTTAAGTAGGTTAAAAGTTAGAGGGAAAGAAAAGTTTTTGTCTTTTGCTTTCTCTAAGTACAACTGAAATTAAAGTGCTTTCTTCAGTTATCCTTGGATGCATTTCACCCTGTATGTGGTCAATTCACCATCCTTTCACAAATGCTGCTGCCCACCATTAAGTCTCTTATCACAGGGCATTTAAAAATGAAGCCATAAAATGCATGTTGAGAATCTTTGGATCTCAAATGTATAGAAATCACATCTAAATGTCAATTCCTGAGTTAAGGAACTGACTATTTTGGCACTTTCAGTCTCTTAATATTTAGTAGACAAGAAACTATGATACTATAGGTTATTCCTTATGTGTCTGTAAACTTTACTTGTTAAAAATATTTTTTTAATTGGGGCTGTATATTTCTGCCATTGTACTGATTTGCTTACTTGAGTTAAAGTCATTCTTTAATTGTTTTGGGCTGTATCTATAGGTTGAAATTTAGGACTGTCCCCTGTGTACTGTGCACCAAAGGTGACTTATCAATATTCAGTTACTACACAGCTTCTGTATGTCTGTATTGAAGCCATATGGCTGGGTTTATTTATTTCAGTATTAAGTTATTTTATAATAATATCCGTAGGAATGATGATGATTGATATATAGAGGCTAAATTTTCCAAATTCATTTGTGTCTCCTCTGGGTATTTCTTTGGGATATGTTCAGATTTATGGGTTTGTTTGTTTGTTTGTTTTTCCTGATTTTAAAATAATTTTCCTTTGTTGTAGGATGAGCAGTTCTTAGGTTTTGGCTCAGATGAAGAAGTCAGAGTACGAAGTCCCACAAGGTCTCCTTCAGGTATGACCCATTAAACATGACCCGTTAAACACATGATGCCTTGAAGTTTTGTTTGTTAAGAGACTGTGACTTCCCCTTGCCTTCTTTGCATGTAAAAGGTGGTCTTAGATTTCTTTTGGAGAAATTGTTCCCTTTCCCTCATGCTAAGTAGGAAATGGCTTATGAACTAGCCCTCTTTATGGGGCTCCTCTCTGTTAGATCACTTTTGGTTTATCTTTAATGGTGCTTCTCTATGGGAACTACCTGTGGCATGGGGCTAGATTTCTCTCGAATGCTTATAAAACTTGGTAGGCAAACTGAAGGTTACTTACTAATGATAGCATCCTCAGATTTATGCGTTTTGAATTGTACAAATAATTTGACCGTTGTTTTATTTTTTATTATTATTATTTTTTGACTTGTTTTAAACAGATGAAATTTGGTCTACTTTTGTCAAAGAACTAAAAACAAAATATTGGCACTCTGTGAAACGGTTTTACCTGATCCTTGAAAAACTGTTAAAGAAATAAAAATGACATGGGTGTTTCCATTTGTTAACAATATTTGCCATTGTTCTCACCAAGAAAATATCTAGAATGAGTTGAAATTCTAGACGTAACAGCAGTTTCCTGCGAGACGATCTGCAGTGGAAATAACATCTGATGGCTTGCAGAATTCTGTATAAGAGAAGGAGATAGATCTTATGATGAAAAAACATTCTCCACTCGTGCTGCCATTCTGACTCTTGTATGGCTGTCTTTGACTTTATGTAGATAGACAGGCTAGTAAAATATGATGTTAGCCGTGCTTTTGGTTCTTGTCGTTGACGTTTGTGATTGTTGTCATTTGCATTTCATTCAAGAGTCATCATGTACTATATAGTAATCTAACTCAAACACAGTACGTTAACAATTTTTCCTTTCCCAAGTGGTGATAATATTGCTATCCTTCTGGAAAGACTTAACCAGTAGTATTCCTGTACCTGTGCCATTTAGAGAGTAGCAATTTTCCCTTTTAAGATGTGATAAAATCTTAAAACTTCATATCAGAAGGTGATTTTAGAGATTTTCCAGTCTAACCCTTCACTTATAGATAACAAAATGAGGCCAGGAAAAGACACGCTGAGCAGTTATTTCTAACTGATTTGTGAGTTCTTTGAGTATATTGTGGATTATGGAAGTTAGCAGCAGTGCTGGACTTTTCTCTGTTGTGCTTTTTTCTACATGTTCACCAAAAGTTTCTTGTAAAAGATGGATCGAAGAGGTTTTCAGAATTAATAAAGGCCTATGAGTGGCCACATTCAGATTTACCAAGATTATAAGGAATCTTGTGATGTACATCTGGGTAGAGTTTAATTTTTTGATTCACAACCCTTGATGATTTCCTCTTGTTTTTTTTTTTCCCCCTTGCTGTCAGTGTATCTTGAATATTGTCTTTTTTTTTTAATTAAAAAAAACCCATCTACATACTTTATTATTTTGAAGAAATGAAGCATAGTTTTTCTGCTGTCCTCTAGCCCATTTTGTTGTAATTTGTTGCAATTAGTATAACTGAGAACAGATATGTGAATCCTTAATCTGTTAAGAGAAGTCTCAAGTTAATTGGTGAGGAAAGCATTTATATTTAGAAAGCTCAACAATCAGACCTTTGTTGATTTCTGTTCTGTTAGGAAGCCAATTCCATAGTCTAAAATGTTCATCATAATGGCATAAATCTCTTCTGGTGCCTGTTAGGGGAAGTTTTAATCTCAGAAGAATGTTGAGTCATATAAAACATTGAAAAGTCATGAGAGAAGAGAAGATATGACACATGAGGCAACTCTTATTTATACATTTAGAAAGTACAGACAATACAAAGAATTTTAGGGAGTTCCCTGGTGGCCTAGTGGTTAGGATTCTGGGCTTTCATTGCTGTGACCAGGGTTCAGTTCCTGGTCAGGAAACTGAGATCCCGCATCAATACCCCCTCCCACCCAAAAGAAAAGAATTTTAGAAAACTATGGTTTTCGGAAGCCTCTTAATACATAGCAAATTGAGTTGATTAAAAGTTGGCAGATTCCTTTTATTTAGAATAGAAGAAACCTGATTTAAATAGTCAGTTTGCTCTTGACGTCAATTATGGTTAAATCTTTTTTGTAATTTAAGACTGGTTCAAGAGCCTATAGGTAGAGGAGTAGATTAACAGATATCTCATGCCGTTTCACTGATTAGTTCACCTGCCACTGAGTTCAGTGATCTTTTTCTGATGTCTCATGAAAGAATATTTTTCTTTTCAGTGAAACTTTCTTAACTTACTTTGGGAAAGCAGATTGAAAATATAGGAAGCTGAGCAGCCTGTAGAAGTTGGTGTATTATTGTAACCTATGAAAGTTGGTATATTATTGATTGGAGAACACCTTGTTCATATTCATTAAAGCCAAAATTCTGAATTGAAAAAAATGGGATGACTTACTATAAATGTGTTCTCAAATGTTACCCTTGATGACTAGAATATGGAAAGAGTCATAAAGATTTTTTTAAACAGATTTTTTAGCAGATTTTTAAAAATTCAGATAAAAAGCCTTATTCACCTAAGATGTAAGAAAATTAGTTTTGTATATTAACTGCTCAGTTGAAAACCTCTTTGATTATCTTAGTTTTTCTATCAAAAAAGGATCTAAGGGTCCTTTTAGGTAGAATGTTATTTACTTGATTTATTTGAGGCTGGTTTTTGGTGAAAAGAAACTAAGCACAATAAAGACGTTTTATTGTCTGATTAAACTCAGATAGAGTTCAGTACAGAATGACTTTTGCTAAATTATCTTCAGTTTAGTTAAGACCTAAACTGCAAAGCTAAATGTATGCTCTTCATTGTTCAATTTCTGTACGCAGTTAAAGCCAGTCCTCGGAAGCCTCGTGGGAGACCTAGAAGCGGCTCTGACCGGAATGCAGCCCTCCTCTCAGACCCACCTGTGCTCTCCCCTCTAAACAAGCCAGCGGCCAAGTCTGGAGACAAGACCGAGAAGAGAGACTCTAAGAGTATAGAAAAGAAGAGAGGAAGACCTCCCACCTTCCCTGGAGTAAAACTCAAAGTCCCACACGGAAAGGACATTTCCGAGTTACCAAAGGGAAACAAAGAAGATAGCCTGAAGAAAATGAAACGCATGCCTTCCGCTACATTTCAGCAAGCCACAAAGATTAAAAAATTAAGAGCAGGTAAACTCTCTCCTCTCAAGTCAAAGTTTAAGACAGGGAAGCTTCAAATAGGAAGGAAGGGGGTACAAATTGTACGCCGGCGAGGACGGCCTCCATCAACAGAAAGGATAAAGACCCCTTCAGGTCTCCTCATTAACTCTGAACTGGAAAAGCCCCAGAAGGTCCGGAAAGACAAGGAAGGAACACCTCCACTCACAAAAGAAGATAAGACAGTAGTCAGACAAAGCCCTCGAAGGATTAAGCCGGTTAGGATTATTCCTTCTTCTAAAAGGACAGATGCAACAATTGCTAAGCAGCTCTTGCAGAGGGCAAAAAAGGGGGCTCAAAAGAAAATCGAGAAAGAAGCAGCTCAGCTGCAAGGAAGAAAGGTGAAGACACAGGTCAAAAACATCCGACAGTCATCATGCCTGTTGTCAGTGCCATCTCCTCGAGGATCATCAAAACCCCTCGGCGGTTCATAGAGGATGAAGATTATGACCCTCCAATTAAAATTGCCCGACTGGAGTCTACACCGAACAGTAGATTCAGTGCCACATCCTGTGGATCTTCTGAAAAATCAAGTGCAGCATCTCAGCACTCCTCTCAAATGTCTTCAGACTCCTCCCGATCCAGTAGCCCCAGTGTCGATACCTCCACAGATTCTCAGGCCTCTGAGGAGATTCAGGTCCTTCCTGAAGAGCGGAGTGATACCCCCGAAGTCCATACGCCACTGCCTATTTCCCAGTCCCCAGAAAATGACAGTAGTGACCGGAGAAGCAGAAGGTATTCGGTGTCGGAGAGAAGTTTTGGATCCAGAACCACAAAAAAGTTATCCAGTCTGCAAAATGCCCCCCAGCAGCAGACCTCTTCCTCACCCCCTCCACCCCTGCTGACACCACCGCCCCCTCTGCAGCCAGCCTCCAGTATCTCTGACCACACACCTTGGCTCATGCCTCCAACCATCCCCTTAGCATCACCATTTTTGCCTACTTCCGCCGCTCCCATGCAAGGGAAGCGAAAATCTATTTTGCGGGAACCGACATTTAGGTGGACTTCTCTAAAGCACTCTAGGTCAGAGCCACAGTACTTTTCCTCAGCAAAGTATGCCAAAGAAGGTCTTATTCGCAAACCAATCTTTGATAATTTCCGGCCCCCTCCACTAACTCCTGAGGATGTCGGCTTCGCGTCCGGGTTTTCTACGTCTGGTCCTGCTGCTTCAGCCCGATTGTTTTCACCTCTCCATTCTGGAACAAGGTTTGATATGCACAAAAGGAGCCCGCTTCTGAGAGCTCCGAGGTTTACTCCGAGTGAGGCTCACTCTAGGATATTTGAGTCTGTAACCTTGCCTAGTAATCGAACTTCTGCTGGCACATCTTCTTCGGGAGTATCTAACAGGAAAAGGAAAAGAAAGGTGTTTAGCCCTATTCGATCTGAACCAAGATTCCTTCTCACTCTATGAGGACAAGAAGTGGAAGGCTTAGCACTTCTGAGCTGTCACCTCTCACCCCACCGTCTTCTGTCTCCTCCTCGTTAAGCATTTCTGTTGGTCCTCTTGCCACTAGTGCCTTAAACCCAACTTTTACTTTTCCTTCTCATTCCCTGACTCAGTCTGGGGAATCTGCAGAGAAAAACCAGAGACCAAGGAAGCAGACTAGTGCTCCAGCAGAGCCATTTTCATCCAGTAGTCCCACTCCTCTCTTCCCTTGGTTCACCCCAGGCTCCCAGACTGAACGAGGGAGAAATAAAGACAAGGCCCCCGAGGAGCTGTCCAAAGAGCGAGATGCTGACAAGAGCGTGGAGAAGGACAAGAGTAGAGAGAGAGACCGGGAGAGAGAGAAGGAGAATAAGCGGGAGTCCAAGAAAGAGAAAAGGAAAAAGGGATCAGAAATTCAGAGTAGCGCGGCTTTGTATGCTATGGGTAAAGTTTCCAAAGAGAAGGCTGTTGGTGAAGATGTGGCTGCTTCATCTTCTGCCAAAAAAGCAACTGGGCGGAAGAAGTCTTCGTCACTCGATTCTGGGACTGATATTGCTTCTGTGACTCTTGGGGATACGACAGCTGTCAAAACCAAAATACTTATAAAGAAAGGGAGAGGAAATCTGGAAAAAAGCAACTTGGACCTCGGCCCAACTACCCCATCCCTGGAGAAGGAGAAAACCCTCTGCCTTTCCACTCCTTCATCTAGCACTGTTAAACATTCCACTTCCTCCATAGGCTCCATGTTGGCTCAGGCAGACAAGCTTCCAATGACTGACAAGAGGGTTGCCAGCCTCCTAAAAAAGGCCAAAGCCCAGCTCTGCAAGATTGAGAAGAGTAAGAGTCTTAAACAAACTGACCAGCCCAAAGCACAGGTACTCTTTTCCATCTTGCCCATTAAAATCAACAGTTTCTCAAGCCCCTTCTAGGAGCAGGTTTGAGGCTGTTTCAGTTAATATCCAGTTATGGGAATCAGGAAAAGGTGGTGGCTTTGCAGTGGTCCTTTAAGAACAGATAAGACTTTGATAGGTAGAAAATGATAGAGCAACATTTAAAGAGGAGGAACAGTGTAGATAGCGACAGAAAAGTATAAAATATATGGAAAGAGCAGGGAGTAGCTGGACGGCTTCATGAAGGCAAGCAGTGAACTAAGACCCAAAGGTGTGTGGGGCCATATTACATCGAATGCCAAGTTGTTTGTACTTAATGGATTTGGTGTGATGGAATCTCACTTAATTTTGAAGGTATATTTTTGCAGTCTAATTGTTCTACTGTTGTTTGCTATAGAAAACAGGGCGAGGGGGATCTTTTCCCCTGAGAAGTGACTATAACAGTAGATAACAGATGTTTGCAGAATTCATATGAGAAGCATTTATCCTCAAGTTGTGGTACAGAAAAGCTGTACAATTCAGTTAGTTAAGATGATGACAAACAGATCTTTGTAAAGAGCAGCACTTTTAAATTTTTTTTACAAAGTCAGCTAGACACTAGCCTTTAATGAGAAAACCTGCCAATCTTTAGATTGTTTTTTAAAATTGCCATCTAGTAGTTGCATGTTTATATTGACATATCAAGGTTAAAATGACCACAAACTTAGGCTTTAATGTAATTCAGCGAGGTGGCACATTTGCGTTTAGTAATTCTGCCATTTGGAAGGTCTAGCAGGAATATGATGAGACTTTTGACACCATTTTGGATGTTTTTGGTTAACCTCCTAGTGATAGGAGCTGCAGCTCCCTAAAATGTGAGGCATTTCTGTTTGGAGCTGTGGCCTTTTATGCCTCCATTTGTAAGTTATTTCCCCCTACTTCTCTACTGATCAGAGAAACAGTCTGTTGTTAAATAAGCCCTATTTAAACGAGACTGAACTCCTTGATAATACAGACTGGCAGCTTGAATTTTTTTGAGCGGAATTTTAAAGAAGTAGTATAATTGGGAATAGAAACTTAGTTGCTTTCTGTTTTTTTATTAGAATCCTTTTCTGCCAATTTTAGAAGTAGGTGATTTCTATAATTGATATGGCATATCAGCTGAGGATAACTAGAGTTGTATGTTTTGACTCTAGACTATAATAAGTTAATCAGCTATACCTTGGCTTCATTCAATTTTGTTTTCAACACAGATGGTTGTTATTGTTTGTTCTGGGCTTGCCTCCTACTTAGGGTCAAGAAAGTGACTCCTCGGAGACCTCTGTGCGAGGACCCCGGATTAAACATGTCTGCAGAAGAGCTGCTGTTGCCCTTGGCCGAAAACGAGCTGTGTTTCCTGATGACATGCCCACCCTGAGTGCCTTACCATGGGAAGAACGAGAAAAGATTTTGTCTTCCATGGGTAATGATGGTAGGTTGGGGATGACCTTTGTTTGTGTGCTGATCATCCTTCGGGTACGCAGTGGGTTTTGCAGAGCATTTTATGTTAGGCTACCCTCCCCACTCCAGGAACCAGATGTCAATGGGAGGATTGACCAGGTAAAGATCTTATTAGAGGAAATGCCTGAAATGTAGGGAGGGAGTTAGGAAAGCCTGGGGGAGCTGTCAACCTGCTCTGTAGGTCTGACTCTAGTAAAGGAGAGCGGAAAGGAAGGCCGGGTAGAACATTCCTGGAGGCCGTGCAGTATGAGACCCCTCGGCAAGGCTGTCAGGGAGCCCTTGGGCAAACACGGACTGTTAGGGGAGTCTCATTTCTTCTCAGAGCAGGGCCTACCTTAGTATCGCTGCCATACTCATCACAGACCGAGAGCAGCCCCTGTGGTGAGTGTGGCCTCTGTACCCCTGGATTTCAGAGTGTTGAAGCTGGGGCCCATGGCCAGTTATGCTCTCTGTGGTCAGAGGTCCTGAGACATATTCTCATGGTTACCATATTGTACCTAAACTCTAGGTGACTGCTCAAGTGAAATTTAGAGGTTAGAGACTTCAGAAGCCTTCAGTTCATATTCTTGACTTTTGGTCACACTGTATTTTGTTTTCAGTGTTTGGATTTCTGCTGCTGTCAAGCTGCAAGTTGTAGGCATTTAGAAACTTTTAAGTAATTACTTAAACAGGCTCTGAGTTCTGCATATGACTGTTATAGTGAATTTCATTTCTGGTGTTCCAGTTAGAAGGTTTGAATGTGTATACTGACATCAGTAGGTTGTGAGAATCTCCCCTCTGCTCACGGGAAGGAACCAGATACTCCCTCAGAGCTGATGACGCATTCCTTTAACAGACAAGTCATCGATCGCTGGCTCAGAAGATGCTGAACCTCTTGCTCCACCCATCAAACCAATTAAGCCTGTCACCAGAAACAAGGCACCTCAGGAACCTCCGGTGAAGAAGGGACGGCGGTCCAGGCGGTGCGGGCAGTGTCCTGGCTGCCAGGTGCCTGAGGACTGCGGTGTCTGCACTAACTGCTTGGATAAGCCCAAGTTTGGTGGCCGCAACATAAAGAAGCAGTGCTGCAAGTGAGTGCAGGTCCCCCAGGGGGCTGGCCTTGGCCCCTGGCCTGGCCTGCCGCTGAGAAAACGCATCCCAGTGTGCTTGTGCTGAGTCTTTTCGAGTTGCACAATGAGTTGCGCAGTTGGACTTTGTGCTGTGCTAGGTTTGGGTTGCGCTTAAATAAGAATACCTTGTGGGCAGTGCTGGGAACCTTCTATATTTGCTCAGGTCAATCAGGTAGCCTATAGCCACCTGGCTGGTTGGCACCTGAAACGTGTTTGGTGTGACTGAGGAATGACACTTAAAATTTTCGTTTAATTTTAAACTTAGCCACATGCACCTAGAGCTACCATTTATCCATGCAGTTCTGATGTGTTACTACTTAAATGCTGACAAATTTAGGCATACTATTTGTTAGGTCAGCTGAAATTACCTTTATGGCATTCAGGAAATATTGGTGACATAAATCTCTCTGCTCTCAAACTCTCAGAATGTTTTCATGCCTGTGGAAGCCTCTCCCACCGTGCACACAGCTTGCAGAATCTTAGTTCTCTGACCGGGAACTGAACCCGGGCCATGGCAGTGAGAGTAACCATTGGACTGCCAGGGAATTTTCTGGAAGTTTTGATTACTCTACCTTTTCCGCTTTTTTTAGTCAGTTGCAAATATACTTTCTACTCTTTGGGATGATTTGTTTAAAATGGATCCAGAGGGTTGCATAAGCAGAAATTTTGATATTATCTGAATATCTCATCAGGAGCCTGGCACCAGGAATAGATATTATCCATAAATATTTGCTGAATGAATGAATAACATAAATGACTTATATAAAATATACTTGGGAAAAATGCTGCAGTATTTACTTAAGGTGAGACAGTTTCTAGGATAAACTAGGTAGTTCTGGGCTTTGGTTTAGTCTGGCCCTAAGCAAGAATCTTGTCTTGGTCCCATTCCACAGATTTCACAGATCAACAAAAAAGGTACATGATAGCAAGATAAACTTGCATTAAAATAGGCGTTGCAGTGGATTGAGTTCAATTTTAGACTTCAAATTGAGTTTTGTTAAGTTGAGAACTGAAATATATATATCCAAGCCCTAAGACAGACCCTGTAGCATTATAGTGGTAGACAAAGGACTTGTTGGATAGTTTCAGTCCATTTTGTATTCAGATTACTATGAATATTAATCTCATAAGAAAGCTAATTTGACTATAAGAAATAATGACTGATCATTTTTTGTGGTGCTAGTCAGTACTGGGAAGCAAGACATTTGAGTCCCATTTCAAAAATAAATTTATAATTTCTTCTTTAAACCCTCGAGGTAGGTGAAATTGCTGATCAAAGGATTCAGAGACTTGGATATAATCTAAATAATGAGCAGTCCTTTTTTCAACTCCCAAAATGACCCTGAATAAAGTTTAACTGATTCTTGCTCTCAAATTAACACTTGTTTCAGTTGCTTTTCCTAAATGAAGTTTGCTTATGGTATTCCTTGTTATTCTAGGATGCGAAAATGTCAGAATCTACAATGGATGCCTTCCAAAGCCTACCTTCAGAAGCAAGCAAAAGGTAGTGTTAGAAAAAGATCGTTTCCAAAATGCTTCCTGCTTTAATGTCATGTAGTTGTGTACACCTAGTGTAAAGAGAACACGAGATTCTTTTTAAAACTGCTCTTTCAAGAACAACCCAGGATGATTGTTGAAGCTGGGTGATAGGTACATGGATGTTCATTTTACTATTGCTTAGAATATATTTGAAAATTTCCTTAATAAAAATTTTTTAAAAAATTATATAAAATTACGTTATGTTTCATTTCCTGAAAGTAATAAAAGTATACCGATTTGACTTACCAACTTGACATTAACTTTCTTGAGCCTTTCAGGGTCAATGTTAGCTGTAGGCAACTCAGACTAAGATTGTTAAATTCCTATACTTATATTTTATTTATTTATTTTTATCTTTCATTATTTATTTAAATAATGCTGGGCCTTCATTGTGGCACTGGAGCTAGAGAATTCTAGAGCCCATATCATGAGGACTTCTCCGGTTGCAGTGTGCAGGCTTAGTTGTGGCATGTAGAATCTTAGGATCAAACCCAAGCCCCCTGCACTGGTAGTGGAGTCTTATCCACTGGACTGCCAGGGCAGTCCTTTTACTTACATTTTCAATAGAATTTTCTCGTGTTAAAAATCTTGCTTTCTGCACCCCCCTCCAGCTGTGAAAAAGAAAGAGAAGAAATCTAAGACCAGTGAAAAGAAGGAGAGCAAGGAGAGCAGCGTTGTGAAGAACTCGGTGGACTCCAGTCAGAAATCTACCCCATCAGCAAGAGAGGATCCTGCCCCTAAGAAAAGCAACAGTGACCCTCCTCCCCGCAAATCTGTGGAGGACAAGAGTGAGGAAGGGAACACCGCCACCCCAGGACCCGAGGCCAAGCACGTGGCCACGCCCACTTCCAGGAAGTCCAGCAAGCAGGTCTCCCAGCTGGCACCAGCCATCCCCCCACAACCCCCCAGCACAGCACCACCGAGAAAAGAAGTTCCCAAGACTACTCCCAGTGAGCCCAAGAAAAAGCCACCTCCACCTCCAGAGTCAGGTGCGTGAGGATGGCAGATGGAGCAACCAGCACAGGACACTGGAGTCTTAAACAGCATCTGGAAACCTGAAATGTCTGTGTTAGCTCTCTTCTAACTGTTAAATAATAATAAAATATAGAAGCGAAAACTAGTCAAGTTGGAGATTAATTTCCTATTTAAAGCCTAGAGTTTAAATAGTTTTTTGTTTTATCTAATGCCTCCTTCCTCACAGGGCCATCAGTCCTAGAGTCATCATTGCTGTTTAGCATTAACTGAATGTTGAGTGGCATCTGACTGCAGTTTATTTTGAATCCTTTAGGTCCAGAGCAAAGCAAGCAGAAAAAAGTGGCTCCTCGCCCAAATATTCCTGTAAAACAAAAGCCAAAAGAGAAGGTGAGGAGAGATTTGTTTTCTCTATTTCTCAAACATGGGTTCTGTTGTTCTGTAGGAAGGTGGCCCAGTCCTGAACCATTACAGGATTGAGTGATACTGCATTTTTGCTTCTATGTAGATGGCAATAGAGTTTCTTAAAATTAGCATACTTCAGGTTTAAGCTTTACTTCCTTTTTTCCCCCTGGTTGTTTTCCTGTTCTTATTAACCCTACATACTTACGTGTACATTACAGGCTGCTTAGTATAATTTTTTTCCCCCTTAACATCCTTTAGCAGTATTTGTCTATAATAATCACCATTCTCTGTGTCCACTATTTTTATTATGTGGAGGCAGGTCTTTAAGAGTCTTCTGATTCTTTCTGTGCCCCCATAATGGTGTGCATGCACGTCTAGGCCAATGCTTTGGAGCACATAGGCAGTGCTGAAAAGAGAGGCAGATGCCAAGTTCTTATTAAGTCGTGCTCCAGAGTCATTGTCCATTTCTAACTGTGATGATGAAGTGTGGTCCTGCTGCAAATTTGAAATCACTGATGATCACAGAGCTGGGAAAATTGTCTTGAATCTGATAGGCAGGTTACACAGATGTGGAGCGATCAGCTCCAGATTTGATGTGTGCAACTCCCAAGATCTAGAACAGTGGCAGAATAACCTGGTCCCTTCTCATCAGCGTGGCTTCATTGTACTGACAGTCTCAGCAGGCATCATGGACCACAAGGAAGCAAGACGAAGATGCATGAGAGCAAAAATCCTGGCATGTTTTTTCCAGGGATATAATACATACTTGCCAATAAAATGCCTCTGGGGGGTTGCAGGGGGGAACTGAAGATTGCTTCTCTGTCTCTATGGGATTCTTAAATGGGAAGCATATTTTCCAGAACTAGTAGTACGGTCTGTTGTTTGTGTTATTATCTGTTGTGAGAGTGAAGGCAAGCCGGATGTGGATTTGTTTTTTATCCGTCTTCTGTCTCCGCAGGAGAAACCACCTCCAGTCAATAAGCAGGAAAATGCAGGCACTTTGAACATCCTCAGTACTCTCTCCAATGGAAATAGCTCCAAGCAGAAAGTTCCAGCAGATGGCGTCCACAGGATCAGAGTGGACTTTAAGGTAAAAGTGTTCAGTGACCACAGAAGTGTATTGAGTATTGTGGACTTTATGCATTTATTTAGGTTTTTTTTTGTTTGTTTTTTACTTTTGGCTGTTCTTATTGCTGCACACAGGCTTTCTCTAGTTGGTGGAGAGCGGGGCTACTCTCTGGTTGCAGTACACGGGCCTCTCACTGTGGTGGCTTCTCTTGTGGAGCACAGGCTCTAGGGGCACAGGCTTCAGTGGTTGTGGCACAGGGGCTCATTAGTTGTGACTTACGGGCCCTAGAGTATCTAGGCTTCAATATCTGTGGGGCATGGGCTTCATTCCTCTGTGGCATGTGGAATTTTCCCGGACCAAAGATCGAACCCATGTCCCCTTCATTGGTAGGCACATGCTTAACTACCCTGCACCAGGAGAAGTCCAAGTGTTGTGGACTTTAAATCAAGAAAATGATGTTACCTGGAGAAGGAAATGGCAACCCACTCCAGTATTCTTGCCGGGGAAATCCCATGGACAGAGGAGCCTAGTGGGCTACAGCAATGGGGTCACAAAGAGCTGGACTCCACTCAGGTACTGAACAACAGCAGCAGAACAGTTTAGGAAATGGGGGTGTAGTGTTAAACAAACGAGTTAAAAAAAGAAAATGATGTTACCAAAGGCATTGAAAAGGAAGAAATCCTTGCCAGGGCCAGTGGGGATGGGTGCAGAGCTGCCATTAATAGATGGTTCAGGTGTGTAAGAGCTCTGGTCACTTGTTACCAGGTCAGTCTGTGAACTGATACTAGAGGACAGAGGCATGGGGACAGCCCTGCCCATCTTGAGCTCTAAAGTGCATTTCGGTGAGAATCGTATCTAAGGAAGTGATTGTTTCACATAGAAATTATCAAACCATGATGATCACTTGAATCAGCCAAACTCTAAGGGAAACCCAGTCCCAGTAAATTTTTGCATGTGGTTAACAGGTGAACCTTTTAAGGGATTGTGTTTGAGATTTAAAATTTTCAAAGCAGCAGTTTCGAACTCATTGAAATGAAGTATTCTTGATGTTCTGGTGTCACTCTGTTTTTCTGCTTGTCGTTCTTGTTTTCCAGGTAGTGTGGTGTCATATGGCTTTTGTAAATGATCTTTTTCTCTCTCCACAGGAGGATTGTGAAGCAGAAAATGTGTGGGAGATGGGAGGCTTAGGAATCTTGACCTCTGTCCCTATAACACCCAGGGTAGTTTGCTTTCTCTGTGCCAGTAGTGGGCATGTAGAGGTAAGGTCTCCTGCTTCTTGGTACCCCAGACAGTATGAGAGATTATTTTGCTGTGATGAAAGAAACCATTATATTCTGTTTCATTGGTTTATAGCAGGCACTATACCCTGTTTAAACCAGCAATTGAAATGTTTTTGTTTTTTAGAAATTTCAGGAAGGAGTCTGCTTTTTATTAGAGTAGCAGTTATTGAGTGTGAAAAGTTTCAACAGTTTCATTTCTTATAATAAAATTCTGGTTTTTCTTCTAGGTATCCAAACAAATGATAAATGCTTTTCTAGAAAAAGAATTGCTGTTGGTAGTCATTTTATAGTTTTGAATAGCAAAACTACCTTGTCTGTAAAGAGCTCTCAGCAATTAATAAGAAAAAGGAATAACACCCAGTTTTTAAAAATAGTCTAAAGATAGGAATATATAATTCACAAAATGAGAGGTAAAAACATGGTGTGCAGGGAATGTCAAACTTTCCTATTACCATACACTGTAAATTAAAACATGATAAAAGGATCAAGTATAAATAGAGACTTCCTGTTTCTGAATAGTTAGAATCTTTCTGAGAAGATTGTTTGGAAATATGTATTTATCTTTAAAATGGATATACCTGCTAACCCAGCACTTGCACTCCAGGCATTTATCTTGAGGATATAATTAGGTAACCCGGCAAATATGTATAGGTATGTATATATGTGTTTCTATATGTATACCTATTTGTCTGCACATATGATAAACAGAAGGGTTTATTTCAGTATTTATGATAATGAAAAACTGGAGACAACTCCAGAAGTTATCAATAAGGGGCTGCTACCTTGGTTAAAATAATTATAAGACATAAAATTATAATTATAAAATAATTATAATTAAATAATTATATATAATGGCAAGTATGAAGTCCTTAAGATAATATAGGTTCATATTGACATGGAAAGATGTCATGACACATCAGTGAGTTAAAAGAGCAGGTCACAGAATAGTATTTAAAGCACAATCCCATTTTGGTTTGGAAAAATGTTTTTGAAATATGTACATAGGAAGAATTCTGAACGATTTATACCAAAATCTTAAACACATAGTCAGATTTTTGGTGACTTGTTATTTTCTTTATTTTTTTGAGTGTTTTCGCAGTGAGTATTTGCCTCCTGTACAGTAAAGGAGAAAAAGATAGCACAGTTCTAAATAGGAAAGAGTAATATTTTCATTCATGTAATGCTCAATTCCTGAATACCTCCTTAGCTTATTATCTCATATGTATTCTGAGGTCATAAAACCCAAAGCCAGGTTATAATCCAGATGTTAAACAATCACTGGCTAAGAGATTCAGTCCTGCCCACTTGCTATTTTAAACTATGCATTAGCAATATTACGAATTATTGCCTGGTATTTATTCTTTGGCCTTCTCTGGTGGCTCAGATGGTAAGGAATCTGCCTGCAATCAGGAAACCTAGATTTGATCCCTGGGTGGGAATATCTCCTGGAGAAGGGCATGGCAACTCACTCTAGTATTCTTGCCTGGAAAATCTGCATGGACAGAGGAGCCTGGCAGGCTCTAATCCGTGAGACTGCAAAGAGTCAGATACGACTGAATGACTAAGCACATTCATTCTTGGCTTCCCCGTGGCTCAGTGGTAAAGAATCTGACTGCCAATGCAAGAGATGCAGGTTTAATCCCTGCTCCAGGAAGATCCCCTGGAGAAGGAAGTGGCAACCTGCTTCCAGTAATCTTATTTGGAAAACCCTCTGGACAGAGGATTCTGGCAGGCTATAGTCCATGGGATCGCAAAAGAGACAGCTCAGAGACTGAAAAACATCAATTCATTCTTTAAGGAAATATTTTCTTAGTGCCTGTTACAAACAATATATTGTTCTAAGTGCTGAGGTTGCTTTAGATAGCACTGAAACTAAGACTATTCAGTCTGAAAGTGCCAGGCATCTACTATATCTCTTTTCCTACTTAATCTAAGGCTTCACATGCACACACATGCTCCCCACAGGAATAACTTACTTTTGTAAGGCCAGTACTTCAGCTTCTGTGTTAAAACAGCTTGCTTTTTTTCCCAGAGTATAATTGCTCCAATTTAAATTGTATAGCTGTGCATAGCAGTCCCACAGGATTCCTAAAAACTGAATTAGCAAATGAACAGCCCACTGCCCACAATGCACCCTTAAAGCACACCCAGTGATTGGTGAACTCTCCCACCATTGAAACCTTTTCTATTGACATGATTTTGGATTTACAAAAAAGCTGCAAGAGTGGTACAAAGAATTTCCATATACCCTCTACCTGGATTCTCCAAACATTAATAATATTTTTAGTTTACCTTGTCCTTTTCTCTTTGTACATGTATTTTACAGAATAAGAAATAAAATATATATGTTTTACATGTAGACATTTTTTCTTAAATTTGAGAGCAAGTTGCAGACATATGCTCTTTTAAAAACCTCTAAATATTACACAGTATATTTCCAAGGATATACTCTTACATAATCACAGTATAATTATCAAAGTCAAGAAATTAACATTGGCATATTACAGTTATCTAAGTAGATCTAAGTAGACTTTATAGTTTTGACCCACTGGTTCTTTTATGGCAAAAGAAAATTATGAGTCACCCTCATTTGAATTTTTGAAAATCCCTGTTTCAGAATGAGAATAACATGTTTCTAAAATAAGAGATGGGAAGGACAAACCAGAACAGTTGTTTAGAAGGTTGTAGAAAACCTTTAAAACCCTCCCTGTTTCCCCGTACCACAGGCTTTTGCATTGCCTTAGTGCTTTATTGATAACTTCTATTATGATACTTAGCACATTCTATTAAATTTTTAGATTATATATCTATTTAATTATTTTATTTAAGAATATTTATTTAGCTGCACCAGGTGTTAGTTATAGCATGCAGGATTTTTTAGCTGTGGCATGTGAACTCTTAGTTGCAACATGTGGGATCTAGTTCCCTGACCAAGGATGGAACCTGGGCCCCTTTCCTTGCAAGTGCAGAGTCTTAGCCACTGGACCACCGGGGAAGTCCCCACTTAGTTGTTTTATAATTTTATTATTTCTACTTTAGTCCTCTGAAACTCCTGCAGTTCCCAGTATTCTGCTTTTGTTTTAACGTAATCACTGCTTAGTGAACATATTGAATAAAAAGTATATACTACTGGACTTCTAAAGGTCAAAATAAGCAGGTAGGATTTGGTTGATATTTCTGCCTGGTATTAGAAGACCTCTGTGCTCCTGTCTTACCCTAGTTTGTGTATTGCCAAGTCTGTTGTGAGCCCTTCCACAAGTTCTGTTTGGAGGAGAACGAGCGCCCTCTGGAGGACCAGCTGGAAAACTGGTGTTGTCGCCGCTGCAAGTTCTGTCATGTTTGTGGGAGGCAGCATCAGGCTACAAAGGTACAGAGCTCGGTGAGGGCGTCACCTGGCGTATTACTCTCTATCTCCATTTCTGCCTTTTAACTTAGAATTTTATATCTGTATTTTTTCTCTGTTGAGTTAGTCTGGTTTGACTATTTAATCCAGTGTAATCAGTTGCCATCGATACAGCAGAAAATGTGGTATTTGATAAAATCCTCCAACCTGCTTCATCAAAATGTTTATCACTGAGTAACTTTGGCAGGAAATAAATCCCTATGCCTTGAGAGTAATTTATGAGGAAGTTTAAACTGTTAGAGTGATGTGCTGGATTTACCGGAGAAGGATGAAATGGGGTACGAAGTGGCAGGTGGTCGCTGGAGGTGAGATGACATCCACCGTTTTGCTCTCTTATTTTCCTACAGCAGCTGCTGGAGTGTAACAAGTGCCGAAACAGCTATCACCCTGAGTGCCTGGGACCAAATTACCCCACCAAACCCACAAAGAAAAAGAAGGTCTGGGTGAGTACACACAGCGTGGACTCTTAAGGGTCGTCTTGGGCTGGGCTGCGGGGCTTGCACCAGTAGTAAGAGGAATATCCTGCTTCAGGGAAGAGGAGCCATTCCAGTCGGAAGCCAGCTCTGGAAATGGGTTTCTTTAAGATCTTAAATAAGAAGAGATATTAAAAATAAGAAATTCGGATTGACTTTCCATCTCTTCCAGATCTGTACCAAGTGTGTTCGCTGCAAGAGCTGTGGATCCACAACTCCCGGCAAAGGGTGGGATGCACAGTGGTCTCACGATTTCTCACTGTGCCATGACTGTGCCAGACTTTTTGCTAAAGGTAACTCAGAAAAGCTAGCTTTGTCAACTTTTAGAGGTTGTTCCTAGTGTTTGGGAGGTGAAGTGGACACTGCAGTGGAAGGACCATTCTTGTCAAGGATACCATTAAGACACATTTCCTGAGTTCCTGGTCTTGCTCATTTCTTTACACACAGAATTGTAGCAACTAGGAAGGTTTTCTTATCTTGCAGGGCGTGAATTAAGGAGATTTTTTTTTTGACAGGAGAGTTGGATTTATTGGTGGGCATGAGTAAGGATGGGACACCACCAAGGCTGTCATGCATGTGAGACTTGCCATTTATCCAAGGGGCCACAATTAGGGATGTATTTGACCCCCCCACAGCCATCTGGGATAAGCTGCTTTTGAGGAAGAAGATTTATTCAGTCGAGAAACAGAAAAACATTTGAAACCATGCTTTCAAATTCATCCTTATAATACTTAATAAATCCCTGCTTCTTAGAGATGTGGCTCTTCTGGCAGCCAGGGAACTTGGACTTGGCCCTGCAGAGGGCCTCAATCACAGGCTCCTCGTTCTGCAGCTTGGTGCAGATGGACATTATAATTGGCCAATGTGGACCCTGGGCACTGTGCCTTGGGGCTCTCCAGAGGCTCCTGATACAGTTGTCTGGAGCATGGATTGGGAATATGGCAGTCATGAAGGTCCATTGGAAAGGGCTGTCTACTATGCTACCAAGGAGGCTGCTGTGTGCAGCCACTGCACACTGGGCCCCCATGGGGAGAAGAGCACAGTCTGCTTAATTGGCTGCAAAGGGGACTGTTTATAGTAACTCACCACAAAGAAATGCTCAAAGCATTACTTCCCAGAGTGAGGTAAATATACATTTGATTGTTTCAAAAATGATTGTAGGTGATACTAAGTCCAGGATTTTAACAGTTGTGTTAGAAAAAGATTATAGTCAATACATTAAACTGACTTAGGATAATAATGATATAAAGTTCACTGCTGAAGTTACTTAAGCAAATCAACATTGTATATTAAGTAAAAAATAATAGGTGATACACAGATAAAACAAACTGATGAAGATTGTATACTTTTCTGAATTTTAGGAAGCAGTGCTCTAAACTAATGTAAAAGCACTAGGAATAAGAGAGAAGTATAGATTAAGTGTGTCTTCTACTCCCATTACCTTCTCCTCTTTTATAAAAAATTTAAACATTTCTTGGAAATGTTTAAGAGAGAAAGTTCTGTCTTCCATTCTTTTTCTGTTTTGTTATCTATAAAAGCTACCTTGTGATCTTTAAAAATGGGTCTAAAGAAGAGAACTAGTTTAATATTCTGTGAGCTCAGAATAATCCTGACACTTTTCACATGTGTGAACATTTCATGGTAGATGCAGGCTGGCATTTGTAAGTAGTTTCAGAAGCAGACTGGTGGCTTACATTTTAGATCAGATTGGCCATATGTTAGTCAAGGACATTAGAGGCATTTGTGTGTGAATCAAAGCCTTGCTGAAAACTTTGCTTTGCTTTCAGGAAACTTCTGCCCTCTCTGTGATAAATGTTATGATGATGATGACTATGAGAGTAAGATGATGCAGTGTGGGAAATGTGATCGATGGGTCCATTCCAAATGTGAGAATCTTTCAGGTACAGAAGGTTGGAGTCTTTTTATTACAATTTTCTTCTTTCTTGGTACACTGCGCTAGTAGCCCCCAAGTACTATAAACATAACATTACAGTAGTGCTGTTACTTGAAGTCTTTTTAAGTTTATTTTTTGGTCTCTAAAATAAGGTCATTGTATTACATTGTGCTCATTTACCTTGAACATGTTCTTTAAACTACTTAAGTGTTGTCCTTTGTGGATACCAAACCTGTTGGCTCTCTAATAGCTGATTCCTGAGTTAGTGGTAATACTGTCCCTTTGGACAGTACATATGAGTACTTAGAGGGTGTGAGAGACTTAACGTTTCTAACATATAGCCCGATGTTAAGTTCAGTGGAATAACTTCCTCTTTTCCCCCTCTTCCACTCTGAGAGCACCTTGTCACTGTAGATTTTTGTCTACCCAGATGAAATGTATGAGATTCTGTCTAATCTGCCGGAGAGTGTGGCCTACACGTGTGTGAACTGCACAGAGCGGCACCCTGCGGAGTGGCGACTGGCTCTTGAGAAAGAGCTCCAGATCTCACTGAAGCAAGTACTGACAGCCTTGTTGAACTCTCGGACCACCAGCCACCTGCTACGCTACCGACAGGTAGGCCCAGATGTGGTTGTTTCCTGAGAACTTGTTCTTTGGTCTTTTTTACCTCATCGTGGAATGTGTTGGGTTTTGTGCCTGTGTGCTTTTTAATTTGTTTTTGTTTGCTTCATTCTTCATTTAGATTTGTAGAGTTCCTTGTTTTGGCCTTAGGCCAGTAAGAAAAACTTTAACGCTTAGAGTGAAAAGCTTCTCTGGGGTAAAAAGAAGGAAAGGGCCACGTCTCTTTCAGAAGTCTTGCTGTTGTAATACGAAATCTGAACTTTGTATTCTGAAGGCTATGAGGAGTCAATGAAGGACTTCACTCAAAAGAGTAACCTGATGAAAATTACTTTTTCAGTTCAATTCAATTAAGTTGTTCAGTCATGACTGACTCTCTGTGACACCATACACTGCAGCACGCCAGGCCTCTTCGTCCATCACCAACTCCCGGAGTTTACTCACTTATATCCATTGAGTCGGTGATGCCATCCAACCATCTCATTCTCTATCGCCCCCTTCAATCTTGCCCAGCATCAGGGTCTTTTCAGATGAGTCAGTTCTTTGCATGAGGTGGCCGAAGTATTGGAGTTTCCAGCTTCAGCATCAGTCCTTCCAATGAATATTCAGGACTGATTTCCTTTGGGATGGACTGGTTGGATCTCCTTGCAGTCCAAGGGACTCTCAAGAGTCTTCTCCAACACCATGGTTCAAAAGCATCATTTCTTTGGTGCTCAGCTTTCTTTATAGTCCAGCTCTCACATCCATACATAACTACTGGGAAAACCATAGCTTTGACTAGATGGACCTTTGTTGGCAAAGTAATGTCTCTGCTTTTTAATATGCTGTCTAGGTTGCTTTTTAGGGGAGAAAAAAAAAAGCATGTAACAATGACTTGAGTGAGACGGGAGATTGGCGAGGACTGAGCCTAGAGGTGGGAGCCATGGTTGGGAGGCAGGTATAGTGCTTTAGGTTAGAGGGAGCAGGGTGGTGGCCTGATCTAAGAGGCTGGTAGTGGGGCCAGAGGCCCTGGACAGTTCCAGGTCTCTCCTCAGGACACAATTTGAAAATCAGTACGTTTTGTCCATTCAAGTCATGAATTATACATAAATTTGTCATTGGGAACACAGGTATAACATTGGAAGAACCACATAGCTAACTTTAACTCAGAGCTAAGCCACTGTTCTCTCTTTTTTAAAAATAATTTTATGTATTTATTTATTGTTGGCTCTGCTGGGTCTTTACTGCTTCATGGGCTTTTCTGTGATTGTAGCAAACGGGCTGCTCACTAGTTGCGATGCACAGGCTTCTCATTGGATTGGCTTCTCTTATGGTGGAGCGCTCCAGACATGCAGGTTTCAGTAGCTGCAGCGCATGGGCTCAGCAGCTGTGGCTTTCCGTTGTAGAGCACAGGCTCAATAGCTGTGCGTAGGCTTAGTTGCTCCATGGCATGTAGGGTCTTCCCAATCCATGGACTGAACCCATGTCTCCTGCATTGGCAGGTGGATTCTTTACCACCAGGCCACCAGGGAAATCCTGCTTTATCTTTTAATAAAGTCTATTAAAATTAGTTGCTGTCTTACTCAAAAGGAATTAGACGGTTTCTGTTTCTTCATACTAGGTTGGGAGTTACCAAGTGAAGGCCCTAAGTTAGCCTCGCCAAGCTATTAGATAGCTGGCTCATTTTAACTTTACTTTTCTATTGTTTGAGAAACCTCTGATTATTTTCAAGTTCTTTGGGTTTTTATAATATGCATCAACCAGTTGGTGTTCAACTGCTAAATCATGTCCGACTCTTTGCCACCCCATGGACTGCAGCATACCTGGCTTCTCTGTCCTTCACTGTCTCCTGGAGTTTGCTCAAATTCATGTCCATTGAGTCAGTAGATGCTATCTAACCATCTTGCCCTCTGCTACCCCCTTCTCCTTTGGCCTTCAATCTCCCAGAGTCAGGGTCTTTTCCGATGAGTCAACTTTCACATCAGGTGGCCAAAGTATTCGAGCTTCAGCATCAGTCCTCCAATGAATATTCAGGGTTGATTCCTTTAGGATTGACTGGTTTGATCTCCTTGCTGTCTAAGGGACTTTCAAGAGTCTTACCCAGCACCACAAGTCGAAAGCATCAATTCTTCGGTGCTCACTCTTCTTTATGATTTCACCTCTCAGATCCGTACATGAATACTGGAAAAACCAGAGCTTTGACTATACGGACCTTTGTCAGCAAGTGATTTCTTTGCTTTTCCAGTCTCTATTCATTTTTAAAATAGAATTTCCATGGGTATACCTCATTTTCAGTGTTAGATAAAATAAACATATTTCCTGACAACAGGCTGCCAAACCTCCGGACTTAAATCCTGAGACAGAGGAGAGTATACCTTCCCGTAGCTCCCCAGAAGGACCTGATCCGCCAGTGCTCACTGAGGTCAGCAAACAGGAAGATCAACAGCCTTTAGATCTGGAAGGAGTCAAGAGGAAAATGGACCAAGGGAACTACACATCTGTGGTATGTCTATACAGCAAACTGCCCAAATTTCCAGTGCCAGTTTAGCTTCCTTGAGTCTTTCTAGAGGTGAGGCTGGATGTTAGCACTAAAAGACAATTTATTAGCATTAAAAAATAAAAATACGTGTGTTTTTTAGTTCTGTGTTTTGGAAGATGGGTTATGATAGAGAGGATTTTGTCTTTTTATTTGACTTTCATCTGAGTTCTTTTAAAGTTATTTTTATATTAAAACTATTTATGCAGAAATGTTAATGTGAAGGTAACGGGTTTGTATCTTGTGAGATACACCTGAATAATGTGTCTTTTTACATTGGATGTTTATTTGAAGATAGAAGTCTTTTAATTTTATGGTTTAAAGAATGTGTAGGAAATGATCATCTGTTGTCTCATATCCATTGTTCATTTGTTTATTCATTTCAGTCTAAGTGAAAAATCATGGCCCAGTGTGGATAACTTACCATTATACAGCTGACTTATTTGCATTCTTGCCTTATTGTCTAACATCTCCTGATTGCTGCAAGTTAACTATGAACTAAATCCCAGAGGCCTCCACTGAAGAGAAATGATACCATATTAAATTAGGGTGTCCATTTTCTGTTGGATCTCTTTGCTGGATGAGTTAGGAGGGAAAAGGAAGTGATTTTGAGAGCACACTATTCTATGAATAATTAATACTTTGTTTTTGTATACAGTTGGAGTTCAGTGATGATATCGTGAAGATCATTCAAGCAGCCATTAATTCAGATGGAGGGCAGCCAGAGATTAAAAAAGCCAACAGCATGGTCAAGTCCTTCTTTATTCGGGTGAATGATATTAATAGTTCATGTCTTTGATACTTAATCTGTGAGTTGTTACCCCAGGAACAGAACAGACTTGTTCTTGTCTGTGTTTTGCTTTGCCATGTGTATAAATTATTTTGGCTTAATTAGTTCCTCTGATTTTTGGGGAGGAGATGGGTGAGGTCCCAGAGAGAATGGACTTTCTCTTGGTGTGGCCTGAAATCATCCTTATATTGACAGAGAAGCTGGTGTGAAGTTGTTAGTTTTTATGTAGCTTTCCAAATGAATGGTCACATGCTTACATTTTGTTTATTTCTGTTAGCAAATGGAACGTGTTTTTCCATGGTTCAGTGTCAAAAAGTCCAGATTTTGGGAGCCAAATAAAGTATCAAGCAAGTGAGTAAATTTAGTTATTACTTTTTTTCCTCCTCATCAGAAATCTGAGTTTTCTTAACTTTTTATATTGAGGTTTTATTTTAGACTCGGTTTTATTATTGAAGATTAATCAATTGAATGCCTTTTTATTGCTGGTTTAGAGACAACATTTACTGTTTATTGTAATCTGTTGCCCTTTTATTCTTTATATATTTGTTACATTTTAGGGAACTTGTGGCATATGTACAGTACATGTTCTATATATATATATCCTAGTGATTGGGCTAATTGTAACTATATTCTATTTTATTTACTTCAAATGATGCTCTCAACAGTTTCTGATTCTCCATATTTAACATTAAACTTTTATTTATTCCAGTAAATCCTTTTGATTTTCAGGGTTATCATTTGTTTCTAGCAGTTTAACCAAGAGTCACAATACATCAGGATTTTATTTTTAAAAATAATAAAGTCCTGTGTAGGCAATTTTCAAATTCTGGGGTTTGTTCTTATATACTGCACAGGCCTCAAGACTTGATATCAAGAATTTGACTGTTTTGTTCAGTTTTGGGAATCTTGTAGGAGTTCAATAAATACTTGTTGAATCGATTGTTTCCAGCAGTGGGATGTTACCAAACGCAGTGCTTCCACCTTCACTTGACCATAATTATGCTCAGTGGCAGGAGCGAGAGGAAAACAGCCACACTGAGCAGCCTCCTTTAATGAAGAAAATCATTCCAGCTCCCAAACCTAAAGGGCCTGGAGAACCAGACTCACCAACTCCTCTGCATCCTCCTACACCACCGATTTTGAGTAAGACACCAAATGAAGACATGTTATCCATTTCTAAGTGCAAATGATTGACTTTGTGAATCTAAATTTAGTGTAATTCCCTACTAGAAAACTTTCAGGTGATCTTTAAATGTAATAAAATCATTTTTGTTTCACTTGGAATGTTAACAAAGAATTGATACAAGTATCAATTTCTGTTATAGTATATTCATTGTATTCTTTTCTGTTACAGTGTAACAGAAAGCAGATAATAAGATAGCATTATTTTGAAAGTGTTTTATAGGCTAGACTATTTAAGCTATATTGTTTTCTTTTTTACTGGTAATCAGACATGGTGTTAACAGTTTTAACTGGTTGTCTTTTGGGTTCCAAGGTAATGATAGGAGTCGAGAAGATAGTCCGGAACTGAACCCCCCCCAGGCATAGAAGATAATAGACAGTGTGCGTTGTGTTTGACGTATGGCGACGACAGTGCTAACGTAAGTACCTGGGTGCATGGAGTTGTGCTTAACAGGCTAACCCATGATAAACTATTTCTGTCTAAACTTGGTGACCAGTTTAGACTTTTTATTTAATGAATAAAATGAGTATTTGTCATTTAGTCTGTGGTACTTGTGATTTTTTTCTATAACTGATTTAGTTGATTTAAAAGATGACTTAACCTTATATTAATATGCTGATTTCTCATAAACATCTATAGGCAGTTTCTCAAAAAAGACTTTTATGAGAGTCAGTAAAGTAGAAATTGCACATTAAATAGCTGTGTCTAATGTAGTTAGCAGTGTGGCTAAGATTCCTAGTTCTGACAGATTGTCTGGATTCGCTTCTGTGCTTGGCCACCTACTTGTTGACCTTGGCAAGGAGCTTAACCTCTGACCCTCAATTTCATTTTTTAAATAAGGATAGTAATTCTTACCTTAGAATGGTTATGAAGATTAAAGGAAAAGATTAAAGGAAATAATGTATGTAAAGCCTTTTGTAGAGCCTGCCTGACACATAGTAAGCTTATAATTTTTTAAGAAAACATTTTTAATGCAGGCTGAGAGAACTGGCTTTGAAAAATGGTTTTTAAAGAAGTCAGTGGGCACTTCTATAAACTTAACACATTGCTTATTTTTTAACTGTTTATGTTTATAAAGTATTTCCAGTCTATAGAAAAGGTAAAGAGTTGAAAAGTGAAAAGAAAGACACTTCTAATTGTGATTTTTGTTTGCACCCCTGAGTTAAAGAATTTGAATTGATTTACAGAAGTTATCCTGACTCCGGTAAAACCAGTACCGAGGAAAACCCTATTTGATGTTACATTCTTTAAAGAAAAAAGGAAATCTCTTTGTTTCACAGGATGCTGGCCGTTTGCTTTACATTGGCCAAAACGAATGGACACATGTAAATTGTGCTTTGTGGTCAGCAGAAGTGTTTGAAGATGATGATGGATACTAAAGAATGTGCATATGGCTGTGATCAGGGGAAAGCAGTTGGTAAGAACTTGAGGGTGAATGTCATGGAAAAGACTCCCTTTCAGTTTCCAGATGTTCTTTCTGAGGCTCAGTGCTGCCTTGCTGATGTTTCTCTTGGTTCCTTCAGAATGGTTTAGCCAGCAGCAAATATTGGTGTGCATTGTAGGCAGATTGCTGTTCTGACCCTTGGAGGGTGGGTGCAAAAGAAATAGGGAGTAGTCTTATCTGGTTAGAGAGATAATTCAGATGCTCAGGAAAGGTATCCATTTAAGTGGTTTAGACAAAATGACCTCAAAGGTTCCAGTTGAATCAGCACTCTGAGGCTCCTTAGGATAAACCCATAAAGTACATATACAAAGAAGGGCTGTCGAAAATGATTAGTACATATACAAAAAAGAGCTGTAGAAAAGGATTAGTAGCAGCTGAGAGTAATCAGAAAAGGCCATGAAGGAGTAGAATTTTTAAAGCTGTGTTTTGAAGGAGGGGAGAAAATGAAGGATTATCAGAAAGCAACAAATATAGCACATGCATAAGAAACGTAAGTGAAATATGTGGAGGGCACAAAGCAAAAGTCTTCCCTGGAGAGGAGCCCAGTTTGTGACTGTGACAGAATGAAGTGGCAACATACAGCCTGGCTGAAGAAAATCTTTGCATCAAATAAAATCATCAGTTAAGCCTGCTAATTAACAACCACCATGTTTCTGACTAGTATAATCGTTCTAGAACTGAATTCTTTTGGATATAATAGCTTTCTTCCAAGATGATTTTTTTTTTAACAATGATGTTCAAAGTTTCATTTTCTCTGAATCAGTTGTGCATCTTAGAAAAACCTGTTTTGATCCAAGTTCTAAAGCAAATCATCATATTTAAATTTAATCATTCTAGGTCCCATGGGCTGTGGGAAAGAAAGGATTTGTAGAAGAGGCTTTATGGCGCATATCTGTAATTCAGCAGATTACAGTAACAGAATGAACTGTGGGAAACCCAAAATGAGGTGACTCTGTAGAGAAGGTGGAGAATGGCTAAAACATCTGAAAGTCTGACTCAGACTCTGTTCTTTTTGGATTGATTGTTAGAGATGTGAATTCTGCCAAAAGCCAGGAGCCACTGTGGGTTGCTGCCTCACATCCTGCACCAGCAACTATCACTTCATGTGTTCCCGAGCCAAGAACTGTGTGTTTCTGGATGATAAAAAAGTGTATTGCCAACGACATCGGGATTTGATCAAAGGCGAGGTGAGCTTTAGTTGCTTTTTGAATTATCTGGGAAAAGAGGCTGAAGATATGAATAGCAAGATAGTGAGCACCTTCCTACTAGGTGCTCCTCTTGGGACAGTTATCAAAGGCCCTGCTAGGGAAACAGAAGAGTGATTTAGAGATATGCCTTGTCTTTCCCATTGAGTCAACATCTCAAGAATAGTAAGAGAGAGCCTAACATTTACCCTGGCCTTTCATTTAAGGTGGTTCCTGAGAATGGATTTGAAGTTTTTAGAAGAGTGTTTGTGGACTTTGAAGGAATCAGCTTGAGAAGGAAGTTTCTCAATGGATTAGAACCAGAAAATATCCACATGATGATTGGTAGGACATGGGCTTTGGCTGCTGGGGAGGCTGGCTGTATCACTGAGGTACTTAAGTCTTCAGTTACTAAGGGGGCCTTCTCATAGTCACCTCTAATCAGTTCTTCTTTCCTTACTCAGGCTCCATGACAATTGACTGCTTAGGGATTCTGAATGATCTCTCTGACTGTGAGGATAAGCTCTTTCCTATTGGATATCAGTAAGTAACTCTGGAGAGAAGACAGCAGCCCTACCACATGAACACCCTGAGGCAGTGAATGGGTCATTTGATGTAGAGCCATACTTGTTAGCAACTTTTAAGTCACTGCTTTTTTTTGTTGTTTTGCAACATCTCGTAGACTGGGGCTCAGGTATCGTTTTATGTCAGCTAGATCCAACTGTAGAAGGAAAGAATTGTTGACATAATTTCAGAGTCATTTCCAAATAAAACCTAGAAAACACCAGGTCAGTCTTTTTTAAGAATCCACTAAATTCCATTCAGTTCAGTTCATAAGTCCAGTATGTTTTCAGGCATCAAACATCTTATGCCTCTGTCCTCCTTTTACATTTTACATTTTATCCATCCTTCTGAAAATATAAACCCCCACAATAACAATCAGATTCTCCAGTAAGAATTTATAATTTCCCACAGGCAGCAAACTGTTTAAACTTCTAGGAAACTGGCAATATAAATGTAAAATTCCCTTTCTCTCTCTTCTGCTTTGGAGTCTCATTTTTTCTATATATATCCCAGTTTATTCTGCATTTCAGTTCTGGCAACACTCTCTCCTCCACATCTAGCTGATAGCCCTTTGTGTAAAGCACTAGGGTCCACCAGTATCTGGCTGATTTAAAGCAGTTACGTTTCTCTTATCTCATGGGACTTTTCTTGCAAAGGAAACATGTCAGGTGTGATCTTTCCTCATTTTGTATACGTTGTGGGCCAGTTATCCCTTCCTGAAGGCCCATAACTATGTCTTGTAATAGTTAGTGGGGTTTTTTCTTTGCATTTTAGGATATTTTACTAATTTTTCCCCTGCTTACAACACAATAAAAAAAGATTTGATGCTGTTTTCAAGGGGCCAGGAAAAAAATTAAGAACTTCAAAAACTCAGAAAACCCAGTTAGGGGACTCTAATAAAAATCCATGAAAGAAAGCTAAATTCTGTAAATCAAGGAAGCCAGGGAACCTTGGCTGAGAAGAGGTTTTGACAGACTCATATCTGCTTCTGTCCTCTCACTGACGGTGATCGTCACCATCTGCGTGCAGGTGTTCTCGGGTGTACTGGAGCACCACGGATGCCCGCAAGCGCTGTGTGTACACATGCAAGATCGTCGAATGCCGTCCTCCAGTGGTAGAGCCAGATATCAACAGTACTGTTGAGCATGATGAAAACAGGACCATCGCTCACAGTCCACCATCTTTTGCAGGTTACTCTTTAAAAAATGTTTTATTAGAATGTAATTGCTTTATAATATTGTATTAGTTTCTGCCATACATGAAAGTGAAATCAGTTATAGGTATACATATATCCCCCATCTTTTTTTAGATTTCCTTCCTATTTAGATCACCACAGAGCATTAAGTAGAGTTCCTGTGTTACACAGTAGGTTTTTGTTAGTTATCTGTTTTATATATAGTAGTATATATATGTCAATCCCAATTTCCAATTCATCCCGTGCCCTTCCCCCCTTGGTTTGTTCTCTACCTCTGTGTCTCTATTTCTGCTTTGCAAATAAATTTATTTGTACCATTTTTCTAGATTCCACATAATAAGTAATACAGTATTTGTTTTTCTGTTTCTGACTTACTTCACTTTGTATGACGGTCTTTAGGTCTATCCACATCTCTGTAAGTGGTACTGTCTCATCCCATTTTAACGGCTGTGTGATGTTCCATTGCATATATGTACTATCTCTTCTTTATCCGTTCTTCTGTTGGTGGATAGTTAGGTGGCTTCCGTATCCTGACTATTGTGAATAGTGCTGTAATGAACTGTGATTGAAGGGTAGGGAAAAGGCATTGCTTTGTGAGATGGCATTTGTTTCTGTTTGGGTATTTATCTGATAGCTGGCTTTTTCTTGGCTCATTTGTTTGATTTTTTTATATATATTTTAATTAAATTTTTTAGTAAGAGTTTTTATTTCTTGCCACAGAAATTTCACCCAAGGAAAGTCAAAACACAGCAGAAATTGTAAGTCCTCCATCACCAGATCGACCTCCTCATTCCCAAACCTCTGGTTCCTGTTTCTATCACGTCATCTCAAAGGTCCCTAGGATTCGAACACCCAGCTATTCTCCAACACAGAGATCTCCTGGCTGTCGACCACTGCCTTCTGCAGGTAAAGGACTTCACTGACCTACTCAACCCAACAAGGTCAGCTCAAGATTAGTTTGTAATTCTTTCAGGCAACTTTATTTTAATAACGTTTGCCAATTGAAAATGTTGATTTTCTGTTACCTGTTAACATACATAGCCAAGTCATTACAACACATTTATCCTATCTGTAATAGATTTTGTTACTTTTTCTCTTTCATTTAGGAAGCCCTACCCCAACCACTCATGAAATAGTCACAGTGGGTGACCCTTTACTCTCGTCTGGACTTCGAAGCATTGGCTCCAGGCGTCACAGTACTTCTTCCTTGTCACCCCAGCGGTCTAAGCTTCGGATAATGTCTCCGATGAGAACTGGGAACACTTACTCCAGGAACAGTGTCTCCTCTGTCTCCACCACAGGGGCCACTGCGGATCTGGAGTCGAGTGCCAAAGCGGTCGATCATGTCTTAGGGCCACTAAATTCTAATGCTAATTTAGGGCAGAACACTCCCACCTCTTCAAATTTGCAAAGGACAGCGATTACTGTGGGCACTAAAACCAGTCACTTGGATGGCTCTTCATCTTTAGAAACGAAGCATTCCAGTGCTTCAGACTTGACATCCAAGAGCTCCGCTTTGAAGGGAGAGAAGACCAAAATGCCGAGTTCCAAGAACTCAGAGGGATCGGCCCATAATGTTGGTTACGCTGGCATTCCAAAACTGGCCCCACAGGTTCATAATGCAACAGCTGGAGAATTAAATGTTAATAAAGTGGGCACTTTTGCTGACCTTTCTTCAGTGCCATTTTCTTCTAAAGAGGGCCTCTCCTCCCACCACTCCATTTGAGAGGGCAGAGAAATGAGCGAGACCAACAGACAAATGACAGCCAGTCAGCAAACCCCAATCCCGATGAAGATGCTGAAGTCAAAACCTTGAAGCTGTCTGGAGTGAGCAGCAGATCATCCATTATCAATGAACATGTGGGAGCCAGCTCCAGAGATAGGAGACAGAAAGGGAAAAAATCTTGTAAAGAAACTTTCAAAGAAAAGCATTCCAGTAAACCTTTCTTGGAACCTGGTCAGGTGGCAACCGGTGAGGAAGGACACCTAAAGCCAGAGTTTGTTGATGAAGCGTTGACTGATTTCATGGGGCAACGATCATGTAATAATGTTTCTTCTGAGAAGATTGGGGACAAAGTCCATCCTATGCCAGGAGTCCCCAAAGCTCCATCCATGCAAGTGGAAGGGTCTGCAAAGGAATTACAGACACCCCGGAAACGCACAGTTAAAGTGACACTGACGCCTCTCAAAATGGAGGGTGAGAGTCAGCCCAAGAACACCCTGAAAGAAAGCGGTCCCGTTTCCCCTTTGCAGATGGAGTCTGTGTCTCCAACAGAACCGATTTCCGCCTCAGAAAGCCCAGGAGATGGTCCTGCAGCCCAACCAAGCCCCAATAATACCTCATCCCAGGATTCTCAAAGTAACAACTATCAGAATCTTCCAGTACAGGACAGAAACCTGATGCTTCCGGATGGCCCCAAACCTCAGGAAGATGGCTCTTTCAAGAGGAGATACCCCCGTCGCAGTGCCCGGGCACGCTCTAACATGTTCTTTGGGCTCACCCCACTCTATGGAGTAAGGTCCTATGGCGAAGAAGACATTCCATTTTACAGCAGCTCAACTGGGAAGAAGCGAGGCAAGAGGTCTGCTGAAGGACAGGTGGACGGGGCGGATGACCTGAGCACTTCAGACGAAGACGATTTATACTATTACAACTTCTCTAGGACAGTGATTTCTTCAGGTGGAGAGGAACGGCTGACACCGCATAATTTGTTTCGGGAGGAAGAACAGTTGATCTTCCAAAAATCTCACAGTTGGATGGCATTGACGATGGGACAGAGAGCGATACCAGCGTCACAGCCACAACTCGGAAGAGCAGCCAAATTCCAAAAAGAAACAGTAAAGAAAACGGAACAGAGAACTTGAAGATGGATCGGCCTGAAGACGCTGGAGAAAAGGAACATGTCATTAAGAGCTCAGGTGGCCACAAGAATGAGCCAAAGATGGATAACTGCCACTCCGTGAGCAGAGTGAAGGCACAGGGGCAGGATTCCTTGGAGGCTCAGCTCAGCTCGTTGGAGTCAAGCCGAAGGGTCCACACAAGCACCCCTTCAGATAAAAACTTACTGGACACCTATAACACCGAGCTCCTGAAGTCAGATTCTGATAACAACAACAGTGACGACTGTGGGAACATCCTGCCCTCGGACATTATGGACTTTGTCCTAAAGAATACTCCGTCCATGCAGGCATTGGGTGAGAGCCCAGAGTCCTCTTCGTCAGAACTCCTCAACCTTGGTGAAGGCTTGGGTCTTGACAGCAATCGTGAAAAAGACATGGGTCTTTTTGAAGTGTTTTCCCAGCAGTTGCCAACGACGGAGCCTGTGGACAGTAGTGTTTCTTCCTCCATCTCAGCGGAGGAACAGTTTGAGTTGCCCTTAGAGCTGCCATCAGATCTCTCTGTCCTGACCACCCGGAGTCCCACGGTCCCTAGCCAGAACTCCAGTAGGCTAGCCGTGATCTCAGACTCAGGGGATAAGAGAGTAACCATCACAGAAAAAGCCTCCTCTGAAGGCGACTCCTCCCTGCTGAGTCCAGGAGTAGACCCCAGTCCCGAGGGCCACATGACTCCCGACCACTTTATCCAAGGTCACATGGATGCAGACCACATCTCCAGCCCTCCCTGTGGTTCCGTGGAGCAAGGTCATGGCAACAATCAGGACTTAACTAGAAACAGCAGCACCCCTGGCCTTCAGGTACCCGTTTCCCCTACTGTTCCCATCCAGAATCAGAAATATGCGCCCAACTCCACTGACAGCCCTGGCCCGTCTCAGATTTCCAATGCCGCTGTCCAAACCACTCCACCCCACCTGAAGCCAGCCACTGAGAAACTCATTGTTGTTAACCAGAACATGCAACCACTTTACGTCCTCCAAACCCTTCCGAATGGAGTGACCCAGAAAATCCAGCTGACCTCATCTGTAAGTTCGGCACCCAGTGTGATGGAGACAAACACATCCGTGTTGGGCCCCATGGGGAGTGGTCTCACCCTCACCACAGGACTCAACCCAAACCTGCCAGCCTCTCAGTCTTTGTTCCCTCCTGCTGCCAAAGGCTTGCTCCCCATGCCTCATCACCAGCACTTACATTCCTTCCCTGCCGCTACACAGAGTAGCTTCCCCCCCAGCATCAGCAGTCCTTCAGGCCTACTCATCGGGGTCCAGCCTTCTCCAGACCCCCAGCTTTTGGTTTCAGAAGCCAGCCAGAGGACAGACCTCAGTACCACGGTAGCCACTCCATCCTCTGGACTCAAGAAAAGACCCATATCTCGCCTGCAGACCCGAAAGAATAAGAAACTTGCCCCCTCTAGTACTCCTTCCAACATTGCCCCTTCGGACGTGGTTTCCAACATGACACTGATTAACTTCATCCCTCCCAACTTCCAAATCATCCCAATCTCTTAGACTTGGGGTCACTGAATACTTCATCTCACCGAACTGTCCCCAACATCATAAAAAGGTCTAAATCTGGCATTATGTATTTTGAACAGGCACCCCTGTTACCGCAGAGTGTGGGGGGGACCGCTACCCCGGCGGCAGGCACTGCCACCATAAGCCAGGATACCAGCCACCTCACGACAGGGCCCGTGTCTGGCCTGGCCTCCGGCTCCTCCGTCCTGAACGTTGTATCCATGCAAACTACCACCGCCCCCACAAGTAGCACATCTGTTCCAGGACACGTCGCATTAACCAACCCCAGGTTGCTGGGTACCCCGGATATCGGCTCCATAAGCAATCTTCTAATCAAAGCCAGCCAGCAGAGTCTGGGGATTCAAGACCAGCCGGTGGCTTTACCGCCAAGTTCAGGAATGTTTCCACCACTGGGGACATCACAGACTCCCTCCACGGGCGCGATGACGGCTGCACCCAGCATCTGTGTGCTGCCCTCTACCCAGACTGCGGGTGTCACAGCTGCTTCGCCTTCTGGGGAAGCGGAAGAACACTATCAGCTTCACCATGTGAACCAGCTCCTCGCCAGCAAAACCGGGGTTCTCTCTTCCCAACGGGATCTTGATTCTGCTCCAGGGTCCCAGGGATCCAGCTTTACCCAGACAGTAGATGCTCCTAATCCCATGGGCCTGGAGCAGAACAAGGCTTTACCCTCAGCTATGCAAGCCAGCTCAGCCTCTCCAGGGGGTTCCCCATCCTCCGGACAGCGGTCAGCGAGTCCCTCAGTGCCGGGGCCCACGAAACCCAAACCAAAAATCAAACGGATTCAGCTGCCTTTGGACAAAGGGAGTGGCAAGAAGCACAAAGTTTCCCACTTGCGGACCAGTTCTTCTGAAGCACACATTCTGGACCAAGAAGCCAACACGACACCCCAGACCTCAGTCACAGGGTGAGAGATTCAGGCCTGGGCTCTGTGGGTTGGAGGGATTTCATGCTTTGGCTAGAGGCTGTTGAAGTGGTCTTCTGGGAGGGACACGCCTCTGCCCAAGTTGTATTACTCAGGTTTTCTGAGCTTTGATTTTTTTTTCTCTTTCTCACAGTAGTAGTTTTATAGAGTAATATTTAGTTCCATTCGTGGCAGTTTGTCCCATGAACAGAACCACATCTTTAATCAGTCTCTGCTCTGATTTAGAACAGTGCTACTGTTGGCTCCTGTTTCTTTTTGCTGAGGCTCAGTTAGGAGACAAAGCGATGATTAGTCCTGTCTGGAGGGCAAAACCATCTGTTGGAGATCCTCCTGGTGTCCTTTTCTGAAACATTATCATTAAAATGTATGTAAAGTACACAAGTGAATTTTTACCTAGGTATGCACCTACAAGGCTGCCATTCAGTCATAAAATAAAATATTCCTAGTGTTCCAGAAGGCCCGGTGCCCTCCCTTCAGTCAGTGCCTCCTCTGCACTGGCTGGTTAGACATACTGACCTGTATCACCACAGGTTAGTTTTCCCAGCCCATGCATTTTATGTGATCCTATTAGAGTCATTTCTTTAGACTGACCTCCATGTTGGGTACCTATTTACTCTTGTTTTTCCTGAAAAGATCCCAACGGTTCTGTTCCAGGACTCCAGGAGCAGAGGCTGAGCAGCAGGATACAGCTAGTGTGGAACAGTCACCACAGAAGGAGTGTGGGCAGCCTGCAGCGTGAGTACAAAACTTAATTCCCTAAGATGAAACCCTTAGCTGTGTCCACCTCATTTTAGAATATAGTCCTTCCTGATTTGTATTGATTTTTTTTAATGAAATTAATACATGCTTGTAAAAAAAAAAAAAACATAGAATTACTTAAATAGTAGATAAAGATTCCACATTCATCCTGCTTACCCTGTTCCCAGTTTATTGCCTAGAGGTAATCATTGCTTGTAATTTGTTTTCATTCATGCCAGCATTTCTCTGCATATTGATTTACAGGGTGTATGTATGAATATGTATATACCTTTTTTACATAAAATGAATAATGCTATACTACCATTCGCTACTTGTTTGCTTCGCCTATTGTACTGTGTATATATTTCTGTGCTACTTCATTTAATGACTGCCTCCAGGTCCACTATGTAGACACTACAGTAATTTAACTAGTCTCCTGTTGATCTCCATCTGGATTGTTTGCACAGTTTATTTAATTTAAAAAGTGAAAATTGGTGTGGATTACTGGCTCATGCAGCCTGCTTTTGTTTTTAATTAAACCAGCTATCTCACTTAAGCAGCTCCAGAACTTCTAGGTATGCACCTACAAGGCTGCCATTCAGTCATAAAATAAAATATTCCTAGTGTTCCAGAAGGCCCGGTGCCCTCCCTTCAGTCAGTGCCTCCTCTGCACTGGCTGGTTAGACATACTGACCTGTATCACCACAGGTTAGTTTTCCCAGCCCATGCATTTTATGTGATCCTATTAGAGTCATTTCTTTAGACTGACCTCCATGTTGGGTACCTATTTACTCTTGTTTTTCCTGAAAAGATCCCAACGGTTCTGTTCCAGGACTCCAGGAGCAGAGGCTGAGCAGCAGGATACAGCTAGTGTGGAACAGTCACCACAGAAGGAGTGTGGGCAGCCTGCAGCGTGAGTACAAAACTTAATTCCCTAAGATGAAACCCTTAGCTGTGTCCACCTCATTTTAGAATATAGTCCTTCCTGATTTGTATTGATTTTTTTTAATGAAATTAATACATGCTTGTAAAAAAAAAAAAAACATAGAATTACTTAAATAGTAGATAAAGATTCCACATTCATCCTGCTTACCCTGTTCCCAGTTTATTGCCTAGAGGTAATCATTGCTTGTAATTTGTTTTCATTCATGCCAGCATTTCTCTGCATATTGATTTACAGGGTGTATGTATGAATATGTATATACCTTTTTTACATAAAATGAATAATGCTATACGTACCATTCGCTACTTGTTTGCTTCGCCTATTGTACTGTGTATATATTTCTGTGCTACTTCATTTAATGACTGCCTCCAGGTCCACTATGTAGACACTACAGTAATTTAACTAGTCTCCTGTTGATCTCCATCTGGATTGTTTGCACAGTTTATTTAATTTAAAAAGTGAAAATTGGTGTGGATTACTGGCTCATGCAGCCTGCTTTTGTTTTTAATTAAACCAGCTATCTCACTTAAGCAGCTCCAGAACTTCTTCTAACAAGTGTCTTTTTTTTTTTTTTCTGACACTTAAGGGTATGAGAAGAATTTCAAGAACACAATCTACAATTCCAAAAGCAGAAACTTAATGTCAGTGTTTGGGGAAGAATCTCTAAAGATAGTTGCCATTGTGTATCATGCAGTAGTGTGGTGGTATGGCCATTGGGCAGGTTGTACACAAAGCATCCTGTGGTTCATGTCTGGTGTAACTGATAGCCGAATGGCAGGTTGTGGACAGTTTTTATCTTTGAATTGAAGAACTCGCTGGCGTTGCATCTCCTGTTTGGTTTTCTTTTCATGTAGGCAAGTGGCTGCTCTTCCTGAGATTCAGACAACACAGAATCCAGCACATGAACAAGAAAATTCAGGTATGTGGATGGGTAACATGTTAGGATCAGGATTTCAAAGCCAGAAGCACTATAAGAATCACCTTGGGACTTCACCGGTGGTTAAGACTCTGTGCTCTCAATGCAGAAGGCCCTGGTTCAGTCGGTATCTAGTCAGGGAACTAGATACCACATGATGCAGCTAAGACCTCACAGGCCACAACTAAAGATCCTGCACATCACAATCAAGACCCTGCACAGCCAAACAAATAACTAAATGTTAAAAAAAAGAAGAATCGCCTTCTCCACCTACTGATCTTCTAGTTTAAAGGAAAAAGAAGTCAAAACTCTAAAAAACTTAGTGATTGACCAAAGGACAGCAGACTAAGGCCTGTAGTATAAATACCCGACTGTTCTGTGATAACAGCAGTGTGAAATAGCTCACAAGGAGCTGCCTTCATCCTTTAGCTGTCACTAGTGAAGACCGAGAACTATTCTTATTCTATAATATAGCCGGAGTTAGGTTATGACACCGGATAATCTCCATAGCACTTCCATCTGTCCTATGCATTTCACTGATAAACAAGTAATCACTTCAAGACTAGAGAGCTCTGGATATAAGTCTTTGCCCTTTTCCATTGAAGAGATTCCTAGAAGAAAACCAGGTGGAGAAAATGCTTAGGCATAGGTTTGGGCAGTAGTCACATTCTGCTTATTTGCTGATTCTTAGAGGGGATTGATACGTCTCTCTGTCAGTGGGCAGTATGAGGGGTAGTGGCTGAGTAGAGACTCTGCAGCCATCTAGGTTGAAATCCCAGCTTTACCACATTAGCTGTACGAATTTGAATTCCTTGACCTCTCTCCATCTTAGTTTTCTCACCTTTAAAATTAAGATAATAATGATACCTGCCTCACTAGATTGTTCTGAGGTTTATCTAAATTAATAAAGAAAATTCCTGGAAGCATGCCTCATACCTGTTAACCATTGTTATTTTTTAGCTTTGACTCTATTGAGGGCAATTACTTAGTGTAAAATGGTTAAATTATGATTATAGAAACTCACTAGAGAGACAGTATAACTTCCCGTAAAAATATGTGTATATATTCTTGTTTTTGTCATTTTCTAGCTCTAACCTCAGGCAAGCTGCTCCACTTCTTTGAGCCTCAGGTGTGTTATCTGTAAATGGGAATGATAAAGCCAACTGTGAAATGTTGTTAGGCTTAGAGATGACGTGTGTAAAGGACTCAGTTTGTGTGTGCTGTGGCATCCACTCTGGCCCCCATTCTCTCCCTCACAGAACCTAAAACAGCGGAAGAAGAAGAAAGTAATTTCAGCTCTCCACTGATGCTTTGGCTCCAGCAAGAACAGAAGCGGAAGGAAAGCATTGCTGAGAAAAAGCCCAAGAAAGGACTTGTTTTCGAAATTTCAAGTGATGATGGCTTTCAGATATGTGCAGAAAGTATTGAAGGTGAGCGGGTTGAATTAGGTTGGCCTGACAGCACAGGCTCTGTTCAGTCAGGGCTGCACTTTGTCTGTAGGAGTGCCATTTATGCGGGCAGCTGCGTATATGGCAGATTGGATTGGAGCACTAGAAGGCAAGAGGCCACTCACTGGTTAGAGTACTGCTGCAGTCGAGATGTCGGGTAAGAAAGTCCACTTCTGGAAGGAGAGGAAAGGAAGGGAGGGAAGAACGACACGTTTGTGACTGCTTGGATGTAAAGGGCAGAGAAAGATGTCAAAGATGACTGAAGATTCAGGCCTGGGTGACTAAAAAATGTGATATGTGAAGCGAACAAAAAAATAAGAGTGCAATGTCTGTAGAAGATGTATTACATGCAGAGCGTGGAAGAGAGACCACAGGCTCAAGTCAGAGGTGGAAGGGACTGTGAAGGTTTTCTGGTTACACCCCTTAATTATAAGGAGCTGAGAGGCTGTGATCTTCCCACAGTCTTAGTTAACCATTATTGCTGTTATTGTGTTGGTTAGGGGTACAGGGAGCAGAGTCCATACCACATATTCAGGTTTGGGACCTGAACTACCCTCTAGGGAAGTGAGTGCTTGGGGAATCAGGGGTCATTTTCAGAAGATAGGCATCTCCTCACTGCTTTTGCATCCTTTGTAATAGAAAGGAGCCCTGCTGGGTGGGACACCTTCCCATCTTTCTTATTCACTGAACTGATTTAAATCAAGAAAACGACATAAAGCTGATTTAGCAGGGGATATTTCCACCACATTGGTATTGAGATATTTAACTGAATATCTTAAAAAAAAAAACAAAAACAACTTCTTACTTTATATTGCAGTATAATCAATTAACAGTGTTGTGATAGTTTCAGGTGTATCGCAAAGTGACACTTAACTGAGTATCTTACTTCCTTACAGATGCCTGGAAGTCACTGACAGACAAAGTCCAGGAGGCTCGGTCAAACGCCCGCCTGAAGCAGCTCTCATTTGCAGGTAATGCTGCAGAGGCCATCTTGCGCCTGGCTCAGTGGCCTCTGGTAGCTTGTAACTCTAAGCTACAGGGTTGGTTCTATCCCCCCAAAAAATCATCCTCCTTTTTAAAAATAATCTTTTTTCACAGTTTATTGAGATATAAACCTTATACTATGCAGTTGACCCATTTAAAGCATACACATCAGTGGCTTTTAGCGTATTCGCAGAGCTGTGCAAGCCATCACTACTGTATAATTCCAGAACATTTTCATCATCCCTCAGAGAAACCCCATACCCATCAGTGCTCATGCCTCAGCCCCAGCCCCTGGCAGCCACCCCTTTGCTCTGTCTGTGGATGCACCTACTCATACATTTCCTGCAGAAGTGAATCATACAGGACATAGCCTCTTGTGCCTGGCTGCTTTCATTTAATATAATTCTTTCAAGATTTCTCTACTGGAACATCACCTCAGTTCTTTTTTCCTTTCTTACAATTTTTATCATAGTAAAATAGACATAACAAAATTTTTTAATTAGAAATAATTTGAAGTTATTTGTACGTATACACTTCAGTGGACTAAATACAGCCACCTTGTTGTGCAGCCCTTGCCACCGTCCGTCTCTCTGACTTTTCTTCATCTTATTTGTTGGTTTTTGTTTCTGGCTGCACCGGATCTTCGTAGCTGTGTGTGGGCTTTCTCTAGTGGCAAGTGGGGCCCACTCTGGTTGCAGCGCACAGGCTTCTCATTGTGGCGGCTTCTCTTGTAGAGCACAAGCTCCAGGGCGCATGGGCTTCAGTAGTGGTGGCGCATGGGCATAGCTGCCCTGCAGCATGTGGCATTTTTTCAAACCAGGGATGGAACCCACGTCCCCTGCACTGGCCAGCAGATTCTTTAAACCACTGAACCACTAGGGAAGTCCATGTAACTTTGCGTCTTGTAAAACTGAAACTCTATCCATTAAACAGTGACTCTCTGTTTTCCCCTTCCTACAGTTTCTGGTAGCCACCATTATTCTTTCTTTCCATCTTTGTGATTTTAACTATTTGAAGCACCTCGTGTGAGTGTTTGTCCTCTTGTGCCTGGCTTAGTACACTCAGCATAATGTCCTCCAGGTGCATCCTTTCATGTTGCAGACTTCCTTTTTCAGGCTGAATATTATTCCATTTAATGTATATTACATTTACTTTATAAATTGATCCATCAATGGGCACTTAGATTGCTTCCCAGTTTTTGATAATTTGAATAATTCTGCTATTAACGTGTGTATAGTTATCTCTTCAAGACTTTGCTTTCAGTTCTCTTGGATATATACCCAGAAGTAGAATTGCTGGATCTTACAGTGATTCTAGTTTTAATTTTATGAAAAACTGCCAAACTCTTTTCTATAGTGTCTATATCATTTTACATTCCCACCAGTGGTACACAGAAGTTCCAGTTTTTCCACATCCTCACCAATACTTGTTGTTTTCTGTACATTTCCCTAATCACTTGAGATGTTGAACATCTTTTCTTGTGCTTATCAGCCGTCTATATATTTTCTTTACAGAAATGTTTATTCAAGTCCTTTGTCTATTTCTTCATAAGGTGTTTTTATGTTTGTTGTTGAGTTTCATAAGTTCTGTATATTAAGGATAATAATTCCTTATCAGATATGTAATTTGCAAGTATTTTTTTTCATTCTGTGGGCTGCCTTCTTTTTTACTTTGGGGATAGTGTCTTTTTTGTTTTTTAGATCGATGAGGGAGATATTTTGGGGGCAACAAAATATGGTTCATAGATTCTACTCTGTCCAACTGTGGTGGTCATGGGGTGAACTATAATTAAAATTTTTTATATGGCCTCTCTCGGGGTTACTCTGAACTGAATATTAATGATACATGTAAGATTCTGCTCCTGGGAGTGAAACAACTGGGTCTATGGTGACTCTATACTTAGCTTTATGAGGAACTGCCAAATTGTTTTTTCAGTGTGGCATCACCATTTTACATTTCCTTCAGCAATGTACAATGATTCCAATATCCATATCCTTGTCAACACTTGTTAGTGTCTGTCTTTTTGATCATAGACATCTTAGTGAATATGAAATGATATCTCACTGTGTTTTTGTTATACTTTCTTTTTAAAGTTGAAATAGATTCATTTGTATTAGATTTCAATTAAATTTAGGCACTGTAAAAATACATCACACAGTTTCAACAACACTTACAGATTTTAATTAATCTGGGGTGGAAGAAAACCTTCCATTCACTCTGGCTTTTCTGTATCTAGCCACCTCTCTAACAATCTCCTTTCAAATTGGTCCTGGAAAGGAAAATGAATGAGTACCTAGAGGAATTTTCTTTATAATATTTTTGTTTAAAGAGGGAAGAGAGGACAGAGAAAGACAAACATATGATATCACTTATGAATGTGCTGTGAACATGGGAAGAAATTTTGTAGCCATGTCCGACACTTTGCAACCCCATGGACTGTAGCCCACCAGGCTCATCTGCCCATGGGATTCTCCAGGCAAGAATATGGGAGTGGGTTGCCATTCCCTTCTTCAGGGGACCTTCCTAACTCGGATGGAACACACATCTCTTAGGTTTCCTGCATCTCAGGCCAGTTCTTTACTAGTAGTGCCACCATGGAATCTAAAAAAAAAAGATACAAATGGACTTATCTTTAAAATAGAAATAGACCTACAAACACAGAGCTTCCCCGGTGGTGCTAGTAGTAAAGAATCCACCTGCTATTGCAGGAAATGCTGGATTGGAAAGACCCCCTGGAGTAGGGCATGTCAGCCCACTCCAATATTCTTGCCGAGAGAATCCCATGGACAGAGGAGCTTGGCAGGGTACAGTCCATAAGGTCACAGAAGGCCGGACATGAAGCAACTTAGCACACACAGACATAGAAAGCAAAGTAGCAGATGCTGGGAGTGAACCACACTGATCACTGTGTTCCATAGTCCAGAACCTGCCCATCATTCTCCGTCTCCCAGGCTACCGCCTTGTCCTTGTCCCCACACACTTATATTCTGGAGGCAGCTGTCAGTGCTCTGAAGAAGGTAAAATGGAGTGATGAAAGAGCCTGACACGAGGGTAGGCACTTGCTGGCAGGGAGTCTTTTCTAGATAGAGTGGTCAGGAAAGGCGTCTCTTGAGGTGACATTAAAGCTGAGACCTTCTTGTCTCAGTACTTTCCAGTTATGTTCACCTATGTTTGCCCAAGTCTTTTCTGCCACCTTCCAGTTATGTTCACCTTTGTTTTCCCAAGATTCTTTCTGCCACCGTGGATAGACAGAAGGAATTCGGGTGATACAGCAGGTGATCAGTAAATATTTGTTGGATGAGCAAGCAAATCGCTCACAAGAGACTAGGTTGTTCCTACAGTATCCTACACATTTATCTGGTTGCTTTCACTTTGTGAGGTTTGTGTACATAATATATCTCCCTTTGCCAAGGGCTCCTTGAGACCAGGCACCATGCATAACTCATCTTTCTCTTCCTGTTACTGACACAATGTCTAATCTCATTGTAAGCCCTCTAGTAAATGCAGAGTTAAACACTCAGACTAAACCTTAAAATGAATTTTGTGAAAATACCCAGAATTATCTTTTTAGTGGCTTTTTCTGTCAGAAAGTATAGGAAACTAAAACTCCTAGGAAGAAATTCTTGGGGAAAATCAGTGTTTTTTAGAGGAAAAAAAGTGAGACTCGCCTGGCAGTTCAGTGGCTAAGACTCTGCTCCCAGTGCAGGGGGCCCAGCTTTGATCTCTGGTCAGAAACTGGATACCACATACTGCAGCCAAGAGTTTGCCTGCTGCAACTAAAAATCCCGCGTGCCACAGTGAAGACTGAAGATCCCACGTGCTGTAACTATGACCTGGTGCAGCCCAATAAATAAATACATATATATATTTAAAATGTTTGTCATAGCCTTTTATGTCTTGAGCTCTTATATTGTCAACTTGTGTTTTATACTTGTATAGGTTGAGTTATAATCAGAACAATAATTTTATCAAAAGAATATTGCTTATCTGGAGACTTAACTTTCTGCTTGCTTCTAAAACCAAATTATATCCCTGAGAAATTCTCCTAAGTGGAAATTAGGCATCTAATAATAACTTTTCCCTTTTTAGAAAAATTATCCAAGATGTAAAATTTTACAAGTTGAAAAAACTAACTACCACAATAACAAATTCAAAGGTAGGATGAGGTTCTACCTCCTAGAATAGAAGTGATTGTTAACATTTAAACACAGATATCCTTTGAGACATAACATAAGGCCCCAAAGATACACTGGGGTTATGTCTCTATAAATATGCTTTATATTTAAGCAATGTGTCCATTGGAATTACATGTGTTCTAGCACAGTTAGGCCTATGAATATGTATCTTGTCTACAACAGACACCATTATTATTTTATCTATTTATAATACCAAAAACAATCATTGTAAATGAAATAATACTGTTTACTTAATTAGCTATTTGCTAGTGTCAAAAAGAGGGATGGCAGTTATTACTCTGTCCCATTTGTTAATGGAGGAAGACAATCATTTCAGAAAGTGTTTGACCGTCTATGGCAGCAGACTTAAATAAATGTTGTTTTTTATAAAATAAAAAGAAATAGATGCTCATTAATGAATTAAG